>BGPR01018785.1:0-30316 GCA_013235015.1 Araneus ventricosus | reverse complement strand
CATCAGAGGCCATTTATACTGATGGCTCCAAAACGGAGAAGGGAGTAGGGTCAGCGTACTGTAGGATTGCACAAAACCAAATAATAGAGAGTTGGTTTGTAAAGCTTCCATCCCAGGCAACGGTTTTTCAAGCCGAGTTAATGGCCCTTAGTAAGGCTGTGGAACTAGCAAAGACCATGGTAAATCAAACACCAATTAAAATCTTTACGGATAACAGGGCGGCAATTCAGGCGTCCTCTAATCCTAAGTCAAAAAACCACATAGCCAGACAAATTTTCCTTTCGCTCCTCAGTAGCCCAAACATAAAGCTAAATTGGATAAAAGCCCATGCGGGTTACTTCGGTAATGAATCAGCTGATCTCCAGGCTAAATCTGCAGCAGATTCAGAAACCACAAATATCCATCAAATAAAATTTTCTAAAGCTTTTTTTAAAAACACATCTAAAGAAGTTCCTGACTCAAGAGTGGCAGCGAACCTGGGAAGATGCAACCACAGGTCGACCAATCCACAATATCATCCCTAAAGTTTCGTTTGATCCTGTCTGCTGGACACGAGAAGAAATCCTCTTTTTCACGCAACACGGACCTTTCCCTTCATACTTCAACCGTTTCAAAATTCTTCCTTCCCCCAATTGTAGCTGTGGCCAAGTTGGTACACCGTTGCACTATGCAACGGAGTGTATTCTCACATCCTCATGGCACATCAAAAAGCCAGCAGAAAATCTTCAAAAAATTTGGTTTCGCAGGGTTGCGGCCAATAAAAATTCAAGATTGCTTATAAGGAAAATAGTACAACACATAAACAATAACAGGGCCCTCTTCAGACCAGATTAAAACATGTCTGGTTTGGTTTTTATTGCAGTTTTGTCGTGTTTTGTTTTTAACCTAACAGTGTGGATTTATTTTTCATTTCAGATAACGTTTCAGGAATCATATTCAGTGCATTGCCATGTTTGTATTTGCAATTGTGTATTAGTATCCAACTCCTCATAGTAACATCTAAAAATTTCCACACATGGTCCGTCCCAAGTATTCCTTATTGTAATATGTGTTTTTCCATTGTGTATCAGTCGTTTCTTAATAATAGAGAAGTAGGTATATTCTTGTAATTAATTTCTTGAGTCCTCGTTTCAGTGAACAGTGTAGGTCATGTAGTAAAATAGTTAGTATGGGTGTATTTCTTGTAAACAATCACAAGGGTCTTCAATATGTTGACCTAGTATTGATTTTTAATCTAAAAGTGTGCATTAGTATTTTATTTCAGATATTGTTTGAGGTACAATATTCAGTGCTTCAGCTTGTTGTATTTGCAATTGTGTGTCAGTATCCCACTCCTCAAGTAGCATTTAAAAATATCTACATATAGCCCCAGGTATTCCTTATTGTTCCCTGTGTTTCTGTGTTGTGTTTTTGTCGTTCTTAAATAATTGAAATGTAGGCATATTCTTGTATTAAATTTTAAGAATCCTTGTCCCACATGAACAGTAATAGTAATGTAATCAAATAGAAAACATGAGTGTTTATTCTTGCAAATAATCAACAGGGACATAATAACATGCTAAACTCAATGAAACTCATTGATCCAAACTAAGTACCCAGTTTGTCTGTTAAGCCAAAAGTGTCAGGGTTTTTCCTATTAGAAAAGTATTGTCTGGTAACAAGGAATTGCATCTGCATCAGGTTAATTAATTTCTTCCAAATTGTAAAAGGTACTCAAATCATGAATAATTATTTATCCTAGTACTATATCAGTCAATGCCTTAATTCTTGGAACACAATGTGTCTTTTAACTCTGAAGTACAGTTTGAGTGAATATAAAAAGAAGAGTAAGGGTGCGTCCCTGTTTTAGAATTCCAGTTCTTAAATATTGTTTGTATCGTGTAGCATAAAACTTATTAATTGTTAGAATTTCGGCCTTATTACTTAGAACTGTGTATATAATCGGATGCATAAAGGGTGCAGTTAAGTCTTTTTCATGTTTTAAAATGCTTTTTTTTATGGTAAAAAGTATATTGTAATGGAAACATATCCAGTAACTCCAGGTTTGGGTAAAAAATTTAAACTAGATAAACATCGACTATTTCTATTCCTTATAAAGGAATTTTGTTATTTTAGATATTAGAACTATATTTCATGCTTTTGAAAACATTGTATACAGTATTTGATTGGTTTGTTCTTTAGTAGTTTCAAACATGTTAGCATTGTCTTGTAATAAATGTAACATATGTATAAACTTAGCATATCAAAAAATTCAAGGTTTGTAGTAACAATGGCCATTTTGTGTATGGTCAGTCTCACTATTTGTAAGTATTTTGTATGGTTTGTTTACTGAATAAAGTTGTTCGGGGAGCGGTGTCTGGTATGGGGAGCCGTGGGCCCCGTGGGGGGAGTTGTTTGCTTAATCCGCCCTGCACCCAATCAAACTGGTGTAATAATCTAGGTTATAGGTACCGGGGGTGCAGGCGGCGTTATGTTATGTTGATCTTAGACCACCGATTAAGGTTTTAGGACTTGCTTGGGATTCAGAAACGAATTTAATTTATTTCGATCCAGAAGAATCTATTGAAATCAATGTCGAATCTAAGTTCAGATGCAGGGGGGGGACTGAGGCCATAAAAACTTTGTATCGTAGTGATGAATGCCAAACCTCAAGGTTAAGTAAACCAAAACTCTTTAATTTCACAGATTTTACTCACCTGACAATAAAAATCATAAAAACAATACAATACTTTCGATAATTTAATAAAAATTACATTGAAATAGCTAGCCAAAAAATGTCTTTGACCGCGTCAAAGCTACAAGTGGAATGACTACAAAAGTAGGAAAAGTTTCGAGCCTGTCAAGCCAGAAAATAATGTTGAAGCGTTTTTATTATTTTTTTAAGAGGAGGAAATTAAGAAAAAACACTTGTAATGATGTTAAATAAAATCAAGAATTCTATCTTGGCTCTTGGGGGGGGGCTGTAGCCCGATAGCCCCCTCCCCTGGATTCGCCACTGATTTAAATTTATGTCTCGTGAAATAGAATCAAAAAGATTTATTCTGAGCGTGGCTGGGCGTATCTTCGACCCTATCGGAATTCTTGGCCCAGTTGTCATCAAATTGAAATGTCTACTTCAGGAAATTTGGACTCTGGAAGTAGACTGGGACTCGGAACTTCCTCCAAACCTATGCCAAAAGTGGCAGCAATGGAGTAGCGAAGCTGAGGACTTGACTGAGATAAGGATACCACGGTACTATTTAGGTTAACTGGATCAAGAAATATCGATTTTTGAAATACGTCGTTTCTCCGACGCGAGCAAAAAAAGCCTATGGAACAATATTGTACTTGCGCTTTGTTACTCGTAATAATGAAATCGAGACGAGTTTTATTTGCTCAAAAAGTCGTGTGGCACCGTTGAAGACATTGACGTTGCCACGACTTGAATTGACAGCAGCCTTATTGCCAGCTAGGTTGACTAAACAGGTGGCATCTTACCTCAAATTCAACGCTAAGATATATTATTGGACCGATTGTCTTATTTCATACTACTGGATACGAATCTTCAGGATTCAAACCATACGTCAAAAATCGTGTTGAAGAGATCCAAAAACTCTCTGATCCGAACCGGTGGGGACACTGTCCGGGAAAGGACAACCCTGCTGATCAAAACGAACTATGGGGGGACGGCCCCCCCCCCCGGCTTAAACAAACACCCAACAACTGGTCAAATCGTCATCGGCCTATTTTAGATTCGGAACTTTGCTCAGAGGAATTAGAACATCTCCCAGTATGCATGTGGCAGTTGCACAGCAGAAGGAATCTCTTGTCGACATAAATCGATTCAGCGGCCTTAAAACACTTTTGAAAGTAACTGCTTGGGTTTCTCGATTCGTGAACAATGTTAGAAACATTAAAAAATCAATGAACTTGTATTTTACTGCAGATGAGATACAGAATGCTGAATATTTTTGGATCAAATATGTTCAAGCCGAATTCTATTCTGCTGAGATATCAGCCTTAGGAAGCAACTTCGAAATAGCTCTGAAATAAAGAGTTTAGTGCCTTTTTTGGATGAAGACAGTTTGTTACGAATTACCGGACGGTTACTCGAAGCAGAGCTATGCTTTGGTGAAAAGCATCCTGTTATTCTTCCTCGACGCAGTAAATTTACAGAGTTACTTGTGACTAGGGAACATGAACGAACAGGTCATTTTGGTGCATCTGCAACTTTGACTCAAATGATGATTCGGATCTGTCTCATTTGCAAAAGATAAATGCTAAACCAGCTGAACAATTGACAGCCTCAATTGCCTCGAGACAGAATTTCCAAATCTCCTCCATTTCAAATCGTAAGAATTGATTTTACAGGTGCAATCCTTGTAAAGGACAATCAAGAGGCTCCTAAGTCTTATGTTGCTTTGTTTAAGTGTGCCGTAACACGTGCCATACATTTAGAACTTGTATCGGACATGTCCACAAAGTGTTTCTTAGTTGCTTTACGGAGGTTCCTCTCTCGAAGAGGGAATTGCAAGGTAATATACTCCGATAATGCCCGAACATTTAAAGCGGCTCAAAGTGAGTTAGCATATTTTACCAACATCTTGAAAGACAGTAAGTTTCAAAATTTTGTCGCAGATAACGCTATCCATTAGAAGTTCATAGTTGAACGTGCCTCTTGGTGGCGTGGATTTTTACGAACGCCTTGTTAAGACTGCAAAGGAACCTCTGCGTAAAATACTTGGCAAAGCATTTCTGACGTTTGAAGAACTTCAACAATCGACCTCTAACATATGTGGAGAACGATCCAGGAGAATCGGAACCTCTCACACAGCTCACTTCCTCCAATTAGGTTATGGTGACTCTAAATACCTTGTACATTTTATCGAACTGATTGACTCTACGACAGCCAGGGAGTCGTACAAAAAAAAAAAGAGACTTTCTTTTGAAACAACTTTGGAGATGTTGGAAGGAACCATATTTAATCCAGTTAAAAACAGTTAATCACTTTAAAACACCATCTCTTCATAAAAATTTGAAATTCAATGATGTAGTTCTTGTTGAGGGGAATGTAAAATCAAAATTATTGTGGGAACTTGGAGTAATCAAAGAGGTATTTATTGGAAGAGACAATAATGTTAAATCTTGTTTAATAAAAACTTCTAAAGGTCTCTTCAAAAAACCAATCCAGTTGCTTCACCTTTAGAAATCGAATGATATACTTGAACTAATTTTGTTCCTATTTTTTCAGATTAATGTTAAGAGAGAGCACATTCTTAATTAATCTCTGTTAAAATCATTTGTTGTGAGATATTGAGGTATGTATCCTAATATTTGTTAATTCGTAAATTTATTGCTAACTTTAATTTTTATCATATATATATATATGATATAAACACCATCCATATATATATATATATATATATATACTAGCAGTACGCGCACGGCGTTGCCCGTGGAATCAGGACTTCAACAAAATGAAAAAAACCGCCCACAATGACATGAAAAAGCTTTGAAAACAAAATCAAAACAAAAGATATACATTATTGATTTTCCCGCTTATTTTTCTTCGCGATAATGAGGGAAGCGAATAAATCACGGCTGTTTTTTTTTCGCCAGATGGCGTAGCCAAGGCGAAAAAGTGCGAAACTGCGTGCTTCTTCATTTTTGGCATTAGAGAAAAATTCTCTGATCCCATCAAGAAAAAAATTAATTAAAAAAAAAGAAAAAAGATATTTTAACCGTTCTTGTTTTAAATCAGAGAAAAATAATTGATTTCAGGGGTGAAAACAGCAAAGATACAAAAAAGAGGAAAATTCACGAGAGTAGTTACATTTTTGCGTGAATAGCGACATACACTAAGGAAGAGATAAGTAAACACTTATTAATGAACGATTTACTCATCACAAAAAAATTATGAAACAAATATGATCTTGCTTACAGCCATGTATGAATTTTTTCAATTACAAATACTTATTCTTAACATTATAAAATCAATGTTTTTTTACTCACTTTCTTAAAATACATACAATTAATGAATAATATTTTATAATATCAATAATTTTTATAAAATTCATATAATAAACCTAAAATATATAAATCAGATTTTGCTTTATAAAAGATAAAGGCACAAAAGAGTCCTGCATAAATATCAGTTTACAAATACAAAATATACAAAAAAGCGGAAAATCGCGGATCCGCGGAGGATTTTCACCCCTGTGATTTACTATCAAAAAAATTTTGAAAATGATATCTTTCTTAGAAAATCGGATGCAAGAATTCGGATTCTGGAAAATTTTATTTTTGAAAAGTGACCATTTTTTTAAAAAAATCTCAAAATTCAGTAAATTACGTTAAAAATTCAAAACTAACTTCATTAGAACGGAAATCGCGTGCTCCTTCCGAAGGTGTATCTATTTTTGTCGTACAATTATTCGAAACCATTCTATTGAGAAATTAGTGTGAAAAATCAAACAAAACAACACAAAACATTGAATAAAATTTTTTTAGGTTAAATTTTACAATTTCGGCTTCGAGGTGCATTCAGTCACCATTACGACTACCTGTGTGCCAAATTTCATAGCTGTAAGTGCGATAGATTCGTCTGGACATCGCAGATACACACACACACAAACATTGCCTTTTATAAGTATAGATATATTTAATTTTTTACTATACAATATGTATGGTTCAGATTTGATTATTAGTATTGTATCAGTATTAAGTTCTTTGTTAGAATTGCATTTGAGTAATAATCGTTTGTATTAATGTGTTAGATATTTACTGGGTGAACATTCTGTTCACCGGTGGGGTGTGTGCCGAAACTTTGACCACACGAGGGCGCTGTTGCGCGCGCCTCAGCACCTGAAAATGTAAAATGATAGTTTTGTTTGTATCGTTAACGAATGTAAGCAGCGTCGCGGCAATAAAGTCTATATCATTAAAACTATATCATTACTTATACGCCACCATGAATATCCTTTGGTTGTTTTAGACTACAAAAATGCCTTGGGATTGCAGATTGGTATCGTTTAATCGCCACAGGCGGCAAAAAAAATCTAGAGACACCTAAAAGTACCCGGCAGTGTACGGGGCTGACGACAAAATTTAAAAATGTATTAGCAGAATTAGCTAGCTCTCTTGAACACTATTGATTTTGTATTTCTACTGTGAAGCAGCTAAAATGAACAGAAAAAAAAATCTCCAGTAAACAGTGTGTGTATGAGGGGGGCGTTGACCGCTTACTCAAAGTCGACGCTTCTGTCCGGAGGTTCCTCTGTAGAGTTATTAGATCGATGGAACATTCTGGCAATTGAAGCAAATAACATGGAGAAATCTCTAATGTGATACATTAATTTTTTAAGAATAATTTACATAGTTATTTTTCAACATAATCTAGCTTCCTCTACTCAATTTATCTTCATGCATTTAGGTCTCGTAATCATGCGGTTAAAGTTGCCCTCTTACCGCCCTTAGAAATTGGATTAAAAAATAATTTGATATTGCAGGGTTTTTTTAAAAAGTCGATTCTTATCGACCTATAGCCGTGTATATTGGCTATATTTTTGCGACTCCAAAATTGGTGAATGCTTCAGCCAACTTTTCCATTAAAAGCTAAGAAAACGATTTCATGTGAATTTTAAAATTTCGGATAAGTATTCGAAAAAGGACCCCGAAAATTTGAAGAATCGTCCATGGTCAGTAAAATGCCTGTTCCACAGTCAGCTGTGAATATTTACAAATATAATAAAATAAAAGGTATTGTTTTTTCCTTAATAACCGAATAGCATTTCGCGGGCAAAGCCATGACAGGGGGATGCCAGATATATTATATAACTGTTGTTTAAATTTAAGTTACATTGAGCAGAGTCAATTTAACAATAATATGAAGGAAAAAAAGGAGTCAAGACTACTTGTATTAGTCCAGTAAACCCGTCAGAAAATAGGGGTTTGCTGTGCAGAAGGTCGGGTAGTTTATATTTTTGGATGTGTTGCTAGTGTTGGGCGCATAACGTAAAATCCAAGTTTTCGACTTCGGGGCGCCACTTGGTATCAACAAAACATCAAGAAAAGGAATTATTTTGAATTGGGAGACGAGGAAGAAAAGCAAGCAGTGGCGAGTTCCTCAAGGTCATAGGGGAGAGCACACACACGCCCCAATCCACATGACCACCTTAATAAAACAATTTATTGAGGCTGAAAGATCGGGAAACTGGGATCTTCATATCACAACCATTCAACAGATGCTGCCCTTCTTCCATGCAATCGGTCATTTGTTCTATGCCAAGTGCGCCCATCCATATATGCAGGACATGCTGAATTTGAAAGACAGGATTGATCCAATGGAATACGAGACATTCACGAAAGACGGGTATTTTACTATCAGGTGTACGGACAAGTTCTGGTCTGGAATTTGGTCTAACCAGACCATAGAACAAACCCTCATGAAGACGATGGAAAGCTCCGGTGGATTGACTCGAGGTCGTGGGATCACAGAGAGTGTTCTCATGCGATGGACCCTAGGGATGATCCACCTTCATAATGTCTGTGAAAAAGTTGAGAAGTATTGTAATATTACTTCAGTGACTAGTGAGCAGCATGTGGATATGCGCCCTTCTCGCATTGCTCGAGACAATGAAGATGTTGAAAAGCTTATGCAGCGGTTTTCTCAACACATACCATTCCCCATATATGATGTGCTGATGTCAATAAGCAGTGGTGTAGTAGGAACGGCGGATGTTAATTGACACTTGTCTCACGAACTTGGTTGCGAGGGAATCTCCAGAATTATTGGTGGTAACTTCGGAAACGTTAAATTCAAGAGTAAAGATAATGTCATTACACTTGCTTCTGTTAACAACAGTGCTAAAATTGGGAAAGAAAAAAGTACTGTGGACCCACTAACCCTCTTCCACGGAATTTGTGTAGCCAAACAGTCAGATGAAGAGTTGAAAATGTTTTTCACATTTGAACTGTTACCTTTCCCTTTGTCACTGTTTAGTGAAGAGGAAATGCGAAAGGGAACTAAATCGTCCCTGTTTGCAGCATTCACACCAACCAAAATTGATGCTGTCCAAGGAAAAAATAATTTTGTAATAGTGGATGGAGGCCACTTACTTCACAAAGTTGTTTGGCAGCGGAGCATGAATTTCGGGGACATTGCTAAGAGTTATCTGACATACATACAAACACATTATGGATCGAACGTAGCTGTAGAGTTTGATGGATATCCTTCTGATGTGACTGGAAAAAGCACCAGAAATGCAGAACGCATTCGACGAACAAACTTACATTCATCACATGAGGCAATCTTCAATGAAGCCACATGTCCAGAAACTTCTCAAGAACAATTTTTAGCAAATAAAAGAAATGAGGTGTGTTTCATTGACCTCCTGAAAAAGTTTCTACAAAAAGCAAATGTAACAGTTAAACAGGCAGTAGAGGATGCAGACGTACTAATTGTTGAAACTGCTATTTCTGTTAGATCTCAGTATGGCAATATTTTCGTGGTTGGTGAAGACATTGACATTTTAGTCCTTCTAACGGGGTTAGCTCAATGAAAGACAACTTGTACTTCCGAAAATGTGGAAAAGGGAGGACGCATGATGTGTTATACTCCACAACGTCATTTAAATACAAATTCAACAGAATGATTTTGTTCATTTTCACCATTTCAGTGGGTGTGATACTACAAGTGCAGTATTCGGCCATGGGAGAACAAAATTTTGCTCTCTTTTAGAAAAAAAACGACACCTGGAAGAAAAAATGCAAGCATTTTTCAACTCTGAAACTACCATTGACCAAGCGGCTAAGGCAGGCGAAACTTTTTTGATTCATTTATATGGAGGTAACCCCTGAACTTCTGCATGTGATCTCAATCACTTGCGCTACATGCTATTTACCCAATCAGCAACTAAAGCAAGGTCCACTCTAGCACGTTTACCACCAACCGTGGATGCAGCACGATTTCATGCCTTAAGACCTTACCTTCAGAAACAGAAATGGTTAGGACACGAGAAAAATCCTCTTTAGTGGGACTGGATACCTACCCGATTCGGCATCTCCCCACGCAAAATGTAAAGGAATGCAGCTCCTGAATCCCTCTTGAAAATGATATCTTGGCAACTGCAAGAAAGGGCGCAAGAATACTTGTGGTTGCCGGAAAGCAGGTCTTATATGTTCTTCCCTGTGCACTTGTTCTCTGGGAGAAGCTTGCAAAAACGTGTCAGACATCAATCTACTTGAGGACAGCATTGAAGATGACACGCCATCGTCAATAAAAAACTTTATATACGACGATAGAGAAGATTTATATCTTCAGCTGGATGAAGAGGACAAGGAGCAGCAGACAGGGGTTGAAGATTTCCGTCCTGGTCCGTCAAAAAGGAAAACACTTTAAATAACATATATTATATGGTTTATGTCTAACAACTACTGCCCAAGTTTTAACTTTTGTTATAAAAACTTAGTACATATTTTTGAGACTATTTAATTGTTTTATGATGTCGAAAATTTCTAAACCCTTTCGTTGAACAACTGCATATCTTGAAATATAAGTCGTAGAAACATCCTATATTGCTTTATTTATAGCAAATTTACTCGCCTTTAAAATTGATCCATATGACGTTTGCTCTAAACATCTTATATTAGTTTAGGACATATTCAACAAAAATTGACGAAAAACCACAATTTTCATAATTTTTTGAGAAAATCGTGATTTTTTGGAAGCCTGTGTCTCGGTCACTATTTAAGTTACAGAGCTGGTTTTGGGATCAAACTGTGGCAAATTTACTCTACTTTAAATTTGAGAAGGATAATATTTTCTGCAAAACCAACCGTTTTGGAGATATTGTGAAAAAACTTAGAAAAGGTCCAAAATTTTGATGTTTTGTTCAAGTGGTGCACTATGTGGCGCGACAAGGTCGAAAACTTGGATTTTACGGTACACGCTCAACACTAACAACATATCCAAAAATCAAAACTAGCCGACCTTTTGCATACCAAAATGTACCATTTTACTGGACCATATCTTTGATTCAATAATAAAAATGACTCGGGGTAAAAATAACTTTCAACGATTTACTAAGTTACCATAAAAAAAGAAAGAAATATATTTATAAATAATATAAATATTTAATAATATATAATATAAATATTACATCTATAAAGAAAATATTCCAATTATTTTGAAAGGCATTTGAATTACAGAAAAAAATAATACTCATTCATTATAATTTCAAAATATGTGAGAACTCCACGAAACTATATTCTGGTTGTTCTCCATCTCCCAGCATTAGACAAAGTTTATTATTTTGGACAGCAGCTTTCAAACTTACACTTCTGAGCTTTCTTTAACTTATCAGAACTCGCATCGGTTTCATCGAAGAACTCGAAAAATCTTTTGAACTTTCGATTTACACATTCCCTACCGAAACTTCTTTTAAGGAAAAATACCGTAAAAGCCTCCTTCCATCTCTTCCTATCTTCTTTGGATAGCGCGGCCTCTCGTAAACACCCTTCCACCCTATGCCATTTGTCCTTCAACACGCATTTGTAAAAAAAATTTAAAATAGGACGATAAAATACAAATTTCACTCTGGCCGCAGCATCCACATTTCTGAGAATTACTTCGATAGTTTCTGAATCTTCGAAACAGGGAACAACAGACAGAAAATTGCATGTAGGACTGCATGTACTATTGAACTCGGGTTCATCTACAAAATAATTTTTAAAATCAAGAGAACTCTGAATAAAAAAATCCTGAAACAATTTCGGAAACCAGGGATATGAATCTGTAAAACTTTTCACTATCTGATATAGTAGATCTCCAAAGGCGCTTGGAAGAAGAAAAGTCCAGAGGAGGCCTGCGTTCTCTAGGAAGAGATCTTGCCGGGGCCAATCAAGGAAAAGCCACAAAACGTCGATAGGACGCTCCTTAAATATTTCTATCTGCTTTTCAGGAGACATTACGGACAGCAAATAACACAAGATTTCGGAAAGTTCTTCGTTTTGGGAAAGGTATCTAAATTGTGCTACGAATCTATTTCTGAATACAGCTTTGACAGTTCTCATTAAAGAAGCCTCTCTCTCTTCGTGTGTTAACTTATGAAAAAAATATTCAGCTGCTGTTTTATTGCCGTTTCCTGCTGAATGTTCAAAGGCCCACTGATTAAAGGTGGTGAGATTTCTGTCCGATGTTCTCAACAAGTAATCCAGCTTAGAGAGTTCGCCTTTAAATATGCGAGGCCAACAAAATTGCAGATCTGGCGAAAGATATTTATCGTTGTAGTAAAACTCTTTCACGTTTTCAGGGAGTTTTTCCCAAAGAAGTGGAATGTAATCTTCCAAGCAATTTATGCAAGCAAGTTTGTAACGTTGCACAACATCTAACACATCGCAACGCACGAGTTCTTCCGCTGTTTTTCGATTATTTATTGATCCTGCTGAAGTCCAACAGAGTTTTGCTGAATTGGGTAAAATGATTTCTTGAATTTCAATGCCCAAATGATATTCCTGGCTCTCCTTCCATCTTTTAATCTGTAAACCAATAGGTCTAACTATATCAATCATCTGTTCCGTAAGCGATTTGGGTAACTCCAGTTTCAACACTTTATCTTTAATCTTAGGTTCAATAGTTTCTAGCCATTCTCTTGTACTTTCTTCGATTCCAGACCCCTCATGTCGGAATTTCGAAATGGAAACTAAAATATCTGAGCCACTCCACAGAAGGACAGCCACCCTCCTGAGAGTCATTTCCTTGAGGGACAACAGCAGAACGTATTTCAGTTGCTTCTCCATTATTACCGGCAGTGAAATAAACAACGCAATAATTTAGAAACCAAAACAAGCAAGTATTTGGTGAAGAAAGTTACGAATTGAATCTTATGTTTGTTCGTTTTCTGATTTATCTTTCAGTTTTTAATTTGAATACTGTATCTTTAAATAACATCTTGATTTTAACTCATTTATAAAACGATACAACCTTTTCAAACCATTTTCAGTCTAAACAGAATCAAGCGCAGCTACTTCACTTCGGAGAATTTGTGCATCTACTATTTGTACTAAGATCCAAAGATATGTACCTGTAATGAAAAAAAATTATTATAGACCCATTTTTTATGTATAATTTTCATTTTGCATATATAATGCAGCAGAAATGACAGGCGAGATCGTGAACCCCTAGTTGAAAATCCAGAAAACTAATACAAGTCACATAATATGAAATAATTCAGGATATAAATGTGATATACATGTACAGGGTATTTGAGAAAGATCTTTATTATATTAATAATTAATAACAAACATACGAAAAGATGAGATACGATAATATGAAATGAAAACGGTGACCTGTCTAAGGGAAAGGCGCAGTGTTTATAGTGGTTATTAGGGCTGTGCCGATTTTCGATTTATCGGAAAAAAAAATCGATATTTAAAAAACATCACCTTTTCTATTTCAATTTTTTTAAATAATAGATATACCGATTGATTCAATTTTTTACTCGGAACAAATAAGCTTTTATTTTTTATTTAGATGCATGACCTGATAATTTTCGAATTTAAATAAACCACTGCAAATTTAGGATATTCCTTTTATTCGTTCGTATTTATTACCTGATACCACTTAAGAAAATATTTTAAATTATAGATTTAGAAATCAAAAGAAACCTGTAATACAGTTTTTACCAGAAATGTATAAAGAAAATCAAACAACTGTAAGAATAAATGTTTCCCACTCATTTTTATTTTGAGTCATTGCATTTGTTCCTCTTTCTGTTACTGACCTGCTCTGAAAAGTGTGAAATAGTAATTTTGTGGCATGCTGGATACTCATAAATACCAAATACTTTCAGTGCTCAGTTAAAAAATATAAAATTAATATTTTGTTTACATTGTTAAAGTTCATTTAGATTTTTAAAAAATAAAACTAAAATAGTGAAAATGAACAATACTAAACAGTGATAACTATGTTATACAGTGGTTCTCGTCATCAATATAGCGAGATACACTTTGAAATGTCTTTATTACTCAAAAAAACAATACCACCTGCTATGTGGCAGGTGAAATCTGTACACACTATGTTAGATTAGTTTCAAGTATCAAAGACCACTTTTAAAAGACAGCACCTCCTCTTCAATTTTATAAAAACCTGTGTGAAGTACAATATATGGATATACTTCCAACTCTCAAAGGCTTTATATGAAATGCAAGTTAATATTATAATTATTGAATTTCAATTGGATATTAATGAAGCGTAAGTTTTTGATTGAAAAAATTTACTATTAATTCGATACACCTTCACGTCAAAGAGTAATGTATTGCTGAATGTAAAGAGTAATGTATTGCTGAATGTAAAGCTTTATATATGATGATCAGAAAGTATAAAGAACATTAATAAAATTTACCCAATTCTAGTCCAAAATGAAATAAATAATATATTTCATACAAAGTGTAAGAGGTACAAATATGCATCGCTCACACATTTGTGGCCGATATGTGCAATGCAACATTAAATGCTACAGCAAAAAACAAATTACGAAGCATATGATGCTACTGAGTGATGGTCAGAATGCTTGGTGGAGAATATTCTAAACACAGACACTTGTGAAGTAATGGGATGAAAATTTCAAAACTTTTTTGATGCGTTACATTAGCTTTTCTTTTGCTTAGCTGAAAAATTCAGATCAAGCATTATAATATGCAGGATGTCCCATTATTCCTGCTCAGCATAGCACGATTCTTCGTTCTCGGAGGAATGAAGAGTGTCAAAAGAACCATACCCTTTAGACTCCTTGTTGCAGGCCTGACATTGCAAAAAGAAAAAAAGAGGAAAAGCAAGCGAAATGAAGAAATGGTGGTACAGTATTTAATAAAAGGTCTGAACAAGACAATGATGAAAACTACATTATGCATGCCAAAATGTCCAACAACAATTTTATTAAAAACTAGCTGTATAGAGACATTGATGTCAAATTGAAGAAATATTTGCAAATACAATAAGATATTCTAAAGAAGGAAGTTTCCATTTAAAGTTAATTTTTCCAGCTTCAAAATAAATATTTGGTGAGATTACAACTGTCATAATAAAAGACAATATTTCTATATGAATATCCATCAAAAGTATATACTTTTCATCCTTAATAGATTAGATAAATATTTAGGCTTTCAAACTGCTAAGACTAAGAAAGAAAGATACAAAACTAGTAGAGTAGAACAATTAGAGTAGAAGTATATGTTTCAGAAATAAAAGTATAAGTTTTTACTTTCTCGTATATGAAGTATGCAAAGAGAAAGTATTGTAATGGTCAAAAACTTCGAACTCGGGATTTTGACGAATCTCCACGTTTTACACCTCCCTGAGTCCGAAAAACATAACTTTGGAATAATGTCTGTCTGTCTGTTTGTGAACACGATAACTCGAAAACTTTTAGAGCTACGGGGATGAAATTTGATATGCGGTCTTTAAACATAATTTGTAGGTTTCTATCAAATTGTGGACAAAATCAGTCTATGGAAAGTCTGTCTGTCCGCAGTCATATGAACACTATAACTCAAAAACTGGAATAGCTAGTCGGATAAAGTTTGGTACGCAGTTTTATCATCATGATTGTAGTTCCGTATCAAATTTTGGACCAAATCTGTCGGACTGTATAATCGCATACTTGTAAAAATTATATCTCCTAAACCCTTTAGCTTAGATAAATAAAAATTGGTATGACGGTTGCTAACATTAATTATAGATCTGTGCCCAAATTTCGTTTCAATCGGTTAGAAAAAAGGCGTCCAAATTGCATAATTAATTTTTCTAATCTGATTCTCTATACGCATGCGTACTGGTAGCAATATCTGTGCACGCGGAAGGATTACATCACTTTGTTCTTGAGCCGGCAAGAGTGGAAGTGTGTGCTAGATGGGTTTTAATCGGTACGCATCTCTTTGAATTTGATTCTTTACCTAAATATTTTACAATCCTATAATCTACAATGAAAAACCTTCTGGTAGTCATTGGATTCTGGGTTACAGTCGGTTCGAATTTTTTTATCCACACGGGGGAAGAGGAAACAGCACCTTTTTGGGAAAGTATACAAGAAAGTTTAGGGAAGACCACTCCCGCTGTTTCTTTTTCTTTTATGAGCACGTCAAAGTAATCGTTTTTTTCCTTTCCTTTTTTCGTTTAGCCATATAAAAGAAAACGAAGAAAGGATCTCAATCGATTCACTTTGCCTTGTTGCCATTGCACACAATTTTAACAGGTTGAAAAGTCCATGGGAAAGGAACTACACATGGGCTATCTGTTGGTGAGCTACTTGCAAAGGTCACGGTCAGACTTCTCAAAGTAACGCATGCACAATAGCTTTTTGAGTAATCTCCTGCTTTACATTAGTGCCAGAACTGTTTCTTAGATACGTATTCCATACGGTAAAAACGGATTTTAACGCCAATTACAAACATTTCATGATTCTATTTTGATTTCACCGAATTATTAACATGGATCAAACAAAAAGTAAAATTAAATATAAAAAATGAAAAAAAAGCGGAAAATGACAAAATTCAGAAAAAAGCGGAAAATGACAAAAATCAGAAAAAGTGGAAATTGTCAAAAAATCGGGAAAAGCGGAAAAAGACTCGCACACATAAAAAAAGCGGAAAACCGAGGAAGAATCTCATGCCTGTAGTTTTCAAGAAACCCGCACTCAAAAAATATAAAGATTCACCCCCAGTTCACTTAAAAGTAATCTTACAAAAAACATGAGAATTATTAGGGATGTAATGAATATAAAGTCAATATTGGATATTCGGCTGGCCGATAATTTTTTAAAATGTGCTTTTAAATGCATTTAATAAAGAATATTACAGAATTACATTTCAGTAGATTTATTAAAATATCTTTTCCGACATTTACCCAATTTTAAATTGCATAGAACATAAATGTATTCAATAATGTTGCATATCATTTGTCATTTTTAAGTCTGAAATTATACTGCAAGAACAATAATTGTGTTCAGCACTTTCAAGAAGAAGTCAGTTCAGTTTTGTTCCATGCTTCAACAAGCTCCAGAAAATACATGCTTCCAGGAGCTGAAAGATATTTTCTTGCTAAATTTGCAAGTTTTAGAAATTGTTCCACATTTTTTTGCACCAATTAAGTGGACATACCATCTTATGTCTTGTAAGTTTTTATAAATATAGGAATTCACTTCTAATAACTTTTATTTATCCACTGAATTCTCTTTTGTATTTTTCACTACCATGTTCAGTAATGCTGATTATTTTATTTCTGTTTAAGTAGTCGAAAATGAAGAGCGTTTCTCACTTTTTATTACTGAAGTTATTATTGGAGTTAAAATATTTAAAAGATTAAAAAAAAATGCATCAAGGTGTTAATATTTTTTTAATGAGCAAATAATAAAAAACGAAATTTTTTTCAATTAAAATTTAATTTCATAGCTTCCTTGATTCTTTAAGTTACGTGTTTCTGCCACTGTTAAAATTGTAATAAAATATTGATTTCGTCGAACATTAACTGCAGAGCGGAATTTTCCTGCTTAACACCTTAAAATTCATGAGCAGTAATATCTTTTGCAAGCTGCTTTTGAAACTCATCTGAAGTGCTTTTATTTTTAGCTTCAATTGATTCTTCCTTGATTCTTTAAGTTATGTGTTTCTGTCACTGTTAAAATTGTAATAAAATATTGATTTCGTTGAACATTAACTGCAGAGCGGAATTTTCACTCCCGCTTAACACCTTAAAATTCATGAGCAGTAATATCTTTTGCAAGATGCTTTTGAAACTCATCTCAAGTTCTTTTGTTTTAGTTTCAAACAGTTAAATTTTGAAGCAGGACATTTAATTTTTAATACATCTAGCTATTGCACCATGTCTCTTTAAACACTTTTATTTAGTGGAATTTTGGATTCGATTTTTACTCAATTCCTGTCGATCCGGAGTTTTGAAATTTTCTACAATTACATATTCTCGATGACAGAATGCTGCCCATGCCCGATGCCATTACGGCAACCGAACCGGTTGAATGAACATGGGGCTATTCTCGATGACAACAAACTATTTCAATATTTTCATAACTTTATTATTAGTTAACTGATTATTTAAATTACATTTTGATTCAGTACCAGGGAAGCCATGTGGTAGTAAGTAAAAGGAAAAAAAATCTCAAGGTTACAAAAAAATCAATAAGAAAATTCCACTACTTACTGCAAAAATAATGCTTTTTTCAATAATGTTATTACTTTAATGTACTAATGTCTGTCTCTCTTGACCTCATTGAAAAAGATTTCATTTTTCTGGACAAGCTTTCTTAGCTTTTATTGCATTGTCATCTATTTTCTCACACTAGCTTTGCGTTCTAACTACATATTACTTGCTTCTTTTTAATTTCGTAATATTTACAAATTCAAGATTTTTCTTTATTAACTCTTTAATCCCAAGGCGAAAGTCGGGAGTTTTTTGACAGCAAGTGAGCCCTGTAGTGCTCATCACCTAAGCAATCTCAGAACCTCACCTTCCCTCAAAAGAAGACAGCCGCCTCGGACAGGCCTTCATCGCTGTTAGGGGAAAATTTTTAGACTGCCTCGCTCGGTATGAGAGAGTTAATCGGCGACAGAAAAACAAGATTTAAATGTGTATCACAATTTGAAGTTTAAAATTACTTCATTAAGGGAACCATGAATATAAAAGTACGAAAAATGTTTAAATTAAACAAAATCAATTAAGTCACGCTGAGCAAGCTGGTTGCCAAAAGTGGTTATTTATTAAAATAAAAATGTTTTAATTAACTTCATACCATGACAAGTTTATGCAGTAATTACAGAACACCCAATATTCTGGAGATTAACCAGACAATAAATAATATCAGAAAAATGGTGATAACATTAAAACATGCTCTCAGTAAGACAGTATATCTACAATATTAAAACTGAAATTTACATTGAAAAATTCAACTGAAATTGCTAAGAAGTTTAATCATGTAACAAAAAAATTCTAAACAGATTCAAAGAATAGTGAATTAAAAGTGCTTACAGGGTAAACCTGGTGTTTCAGAATTTATGCAGTTATCAGAAGTAAATTAAACACAAAACGAATAGGACAAAGAGAAAGAAACAATAACAAAAGAAAGAAACATGCCGTTTTGTGTCTCAGTTTAATTGGTATAAAAATTGACATAAGTAAGATAAAAATTATTCCTATTGGCATCTTTAACTTGCAGAACAATGACAAAATGTAATACAAGCTATATTTAGCATGACCCATAGTTGACCTGTGTCTCTCATGATGCATAATATTTCAACCAATGATGAGAACATATAAATGTCACAACAATACCAAGCAATATGTTAACTTCTGCAAAAATGTAATCAAAAGAGCACTTACACAATTTTGTAACTTTTGTATTTAAATCCCAAATTTCATTTGAAAGTATCTGCCTCTGATGACCATTGGTTTGCCTGGAATATTTGCTGTCATGGCCTTTAAACTACCAAAAAGGAATGCACAATTATTTAAAATTGTCCTTTTGAGTAGTGCTAAGAGAGAAAAATATGAATTCAATGAAAAAGTGAAATTAACGACTAAAAAAATTATCAATTTTAAAGCGTGCTTTCAAAATAAAGCACTTTAATATGAACTATGACATAACACTTAACTTTATAATGTTAAGTGTTAGGGATTTACTTTAACAAAAAAGATTTACAAACAGAATAGATAAAAAAAAGTGATAATTGTAATTTACAGAACAAAAAGAAAATAAACTAAATTTCCAAATATGTGGCCAAGAAATATATATAAATCGCTAAGGACGTGGAGGAAAAAAGGTGGTTAATTTATCTTTTGCCGATGGCAACGATCAGTTTGTATACAAAAAACAAAACCGGAAGTCTCTGCCATGTTAGGCATAACTTCATAGTCATAGCCTGTTAATATATTTGTTGTGGTGTAAAACAACTTTTTCTCGCAAAAAATGAGTTTACGACGTAGAGTTCCCAATATTTCTTACAATATAATGAAACTTTGGACAAAATGATTCAAAAGAGATTAGTTAGAAATGAAGCAGATGAGCTTATGCAAGCTAGAGAACGTTCAGGTCAACGTCAAAAAAGTTTATGTCTTGGGCTTTTCTAAAAAAAAGATTCATTGAAAAACTAGCAAATAAATTTTATCAAACCCATCCTTCAATCTAAAAATCAGCAATCTTTAAAATTCCAAACTACAATATAAATAGCACTCGAAATCACAAAACCCCCTGTTTAACCTTCAATCTGAATGTTCCAATAGTAGTTGTCAAGGCATTCGGCTTCGAGGTGCATTGAGTCACCATTACGACTACCTGTGTGCCAAATTTCATGGCTGTAAGTGCGATAGATTCATCTGGACAACGCGCGCAGGCACACAAACAATGCCTTTTATAAGTATAGATATAAATCATTCTTTTGTGCAGCTCCCAAAAAAACGCGTTATTTAGCGGCACCATTTACAAACACTGGATCACGTGATTTGAGCTTTTACTGTATTGTCAAATTAAGCTGTCTTTGAATATACAAATATAGAAAAAATTGATGACTGACAGCCTTCCCATACAAACACCTATTTACTGGTGCTGGAATTCTCAAGACAAAACCAAGTCACAAACTGGTTTTCTCTTCTGTCCCAAAATATATTTAATGGACACTTTGCTTATTTTTCAAGGAACCAATGAAAAATCAAGTACTCTTCTGGACCCTGAGTAAGGCAAATAAAATTCAAGGAGCGTTTAAGGATTTTCGAGGACTGTGGGAACACTAGATATTAGCGATGAATGATATAATGATATTAGTGAAATTTCAAAGACTATTTTAAAAAATTCATTGTCTGAAGAGAACTTGTGATTTTATAGGTTGCAATGTACTGAAAAGGAATACTTAAAACGGTTTGTATGCAGAAGTAATTATCGACAGATTTGCACAGTCATCTATATAGAGAACTCGGATGTTTGTTGACTTCCCCTTTAATGTACTGAACATCATACACCTCTATAGTTTCGAGTTTTTGATATTTGACAGTAAGAAGTATTTTTTAAAAATATTCAAATTAATAGATAGTTTGCACTTTATTTTTAGTTTGGCTAAGAAATTATTAAAGAACAGTATAGTTCCAAAATTACAGTATGCTATACATCCAAAAATTATTTAAAATCCGATCCTAACTTTGTATTTATATTAGTATTTCTTACTTCAATAATAATATGTGCATTCTGTAATTAGGAATTCATATAATAGAATTTTAGATTAGAATAAGATTATGTTACTTATTGATTGTTACATTGATTTTAATTTATAATATTTATAATAAATAAAATAATATATTGATAGCATCGTAGATGTGAGTGCCCCCCCCCCTTGGCTTCTGGCAACCACTATTTTCAGATACAGTTTGCCACAGTGTGTATATCACCAACAGAGTGACAGACACATTAGCTTTTATTATTAGTACAGATTTGGAGGTAAAATTGCATCAAAATCACATAATCTTCTTTACCAGCTTTTCAGATTTACAGAATGACCATCAAATCAGTTCTAAAGCACAAAATCAGTGAAAGGGAATTCGAATGACATCAAGTGAAGTGTATAACTACCCGGTTATAAACCATTTAATTATTTTTAAATAAGCTGATTTCAGTAATTTGAAATTAAAACTTGATTTTATATTGTGAAATACATATGTGACAAAATTATCTTGTAGGTGTACGTGAATGCAATCCAATAAGCAGGACTTAAAAAAAATAAAGCTCTTTATTTTACAAATATTCTAGGAAAAGAAACGTAGCACAAGTATTACACAGCACTAGCAAGAATTCACAACAGAGATTATCATTAAATCTCAATACAGCGCTCCAAGGTTTCTTATTAGCTCCCCAGCTTGCTTGCTGATCAAAATCCAACTGACTCTTCTTGGCTTGAGAGCTTGCCTTTATACTTTTCAACAGGAAGTGACTTCATTAAGTAGGAAGTGACGTAATCTCTAGAAAGTTCATGAAACCAGTAGAAATAAGTGGAAAGTTTGAGGTCCTTCTAGAAAATTCCCTCTGTCGCCAACTTTGCCGCCAAGTCGCCAAAATGGTCACCAAATTTGTTGACAAGGTCGCCAAATTTATCACCAAGTCTAGCATCTCAGGGAAACGACTTTATAGCTTTGTAACAATATTGTGAAATACATAGAGAATTTGAATACTATTCTAAATTTCGCTTATGGCTATTATGAATAAAGGTTATTTTTGTGGTTTTTATTTTATAAAATAAACAATTGCTTATATACTTCATATTAGATATAAATATTTCACTGGTCTATAATGCAATAAAAAAAAGGCACGACGATTCCCGTGTTTTCCCTCCACTTGTGTTAGCGAATGACACATATTATTGACACTTGGTGTATTTTTCCCCACTTGTGTTAGGGAATGATATACGTTATTGGCAATTGGTGTATTTTTCCCCACCCGTGTTAGGGCATCTATGAGAAAGTTTTGGGAAGTTTTATATTTTGACAATACTATATATATATATAAATGTTACTAATCAGTAAGATGAGACAGTATATGTAAAATTTTAGTAATTTTATCAAACTTAACTGTGTGTGTCAGTGAATCATGTAACTTTCAACTACAATAATATCAAACATTAAATTGACTTCTTTTTGGGGGAAATTTGAGATCAAAATAATATTATAAAATAACCAGCATCCACAATTCCATGAATACTTGTAACAACTTCATTTTGATTTCAAGTTCTCTAAAAATTTCGGTGAGTGATTTTCATTTCAAACACAAGTCTTAAAATTTGCACAGTAACATAAAGTGTCATTCTTCATGGATTGGGTGTGCAAGATGCCTCAGAGATCAGTTATGCAAATTTTACAGTCATAACCAACTTCCAGTAAGGCAAAATATATAATCACATGCTTATAAATTTGCACTGGCAACTTTATTTCTTTACAAGCACTTGGTTAAAATCTGGGAAAAATGTTGAATTCAATAAATTTTCAGCAAATATTTGATTTTCTAATCAGTTCATTATATAAATAAATTGAAAATTATTCCCTATTTAGAGTACAATTACCACATATAAATCTTATTTAAAGAGCAATAAATTAAAAGAAAAAAGCTGTTTGTATTTCAATAAAAAATAATTTTTCAATAAAATTCCTCATTAAGAACTGTTTAACAAGCAGAGTATCATCAATATATTTTTTTAACATCAACGAAATCGAACAAAAATATGTTGAAATTATTTTAGGTCCAGATGTATTTCAAGAAATTTATTCAATTAAATGAAACAAATCATAGAAGACCATACAATTACAATAAACAGAAACAGCAAGTTTTAAAATGAAATCAGAAGATATTTTTGTCATAAATGTTTCGTTTTGATTATAATTTACTTTTCGGTTAGGAAGTTATTCTTCTGTAATGCATTATCCACAAGTTTCAGACAAAAGTTAAAAACAACATTATCAAAATTAACATCATTTTGAGTTCTAAATGCAGTATATAGTAAGTATAAAAAAGCATTTCTTTATTTAATGGATAAGGACATAAAGTGTTTTATCAATAATCCATCAGAAACAAATGGCAGCGGCTTGACTTCCTCACAAGAATGTCCATGATTTTGGCATGCGAGCTACTTCTTTATTAATTATGCACATTTAGGCTATTATTATTACACATTTTTCATTTTAAAATTTATACACAAATATTCAAAGCAGAATATTACAATTTCACTAAATTAACCCTTGGCATTTCTTCTGTCTCAATTTTAAATTATATTCTCATGTGATAAGCAAAAAGCATAAACCCTCTTCATTTTAGAATTGCTTCGCAAAAATAAAAGTCATCATTACAGAACAAGACAATTACAAACATGAAAAAAATTCAGTGGATAAAATAAAAATATTTGAAGTAAATTCCAATGACCGAGTGTCCTTTTAATGGGTTGAAAAAAATGCAGAAAGGTTTCCAATACTTGCAAATTTAGTAAGAAAATATCTTTCAACCCCTGCAAGCACAGTATATAGCGAGTACTTATTTTTTGAAGGAGGAAAAAAGCAATTTTAGCATTGGCCGTCTTTGTGAACCATACAAAAATTTGCTTCAATTAGAAAGGGCAATACAGATTTCTATTAAAAATTAATTAATGATTTGAGTAAACATGCTTACCAGGGAATGTTCGGATTTTGTTTCAAGCTAGAGGAATATAATCCGCAGATGAGAAATGCAGATTGTGCTTCCCCGACGCCGGAGATATTAGGGAACGTCTGGATGACGCCAATTTGTTTATGATATTTTCGCCAAACCTGAGTCGGCGCTCCCTGCTGCTAATCTTCGCGCAGCTCTCACTGGCAAACCATGCGTAATGCGAGATGCGCAATAACAAATGCTTCCTGCGTATTGATACATGCATAGCTTTTTCGATGTATCACTACGCCGTAAGAACGATAGAAAATTTTTATCTTTAAAACTTTTATGTCTCTGCAAAACTGGGTCTCGATCTTAAGTGAAAAATAAACAAAGCCTGTAAAAAACTGTAAGAAATAATACATAATGCAAATACAAACAAATAAATACAATAAACCAGAAGATAAAAAAGGCTGCAAAACTGGTTTTCCTCGGCTCTAAGTGATAACTAAAAAAAAGGCTTTCAAAAACTGTAAAAAATAATATATAATGCAAATACAAATAAATACAATAAGTCGGGAGGTAAACAAAGAATGGCATTCTCTTTCACGATTTATTTATTAATTATCCACTTAAATATATCAAATTTTTATTTTTCGATTTATCTGTACATAAGGAACTTAAAGTAACCAGATTTCCTGAACTTCAAACGGGAATGCTGTACATATTTTCAAGGAAGGGTGCAAAAATGCAATATTGATAAACATGGGAAAAATGGACAACAAAAAAATATACAAAAAAGCTGGAAGAGTTTTTTTTTTAAAAAAAAAAGGAAACCACTTTTACTTACGATTAATTTTTTTATTCAAACTTACTTATTGATCGTTGTATATCCATTAAACATTTCTTTGATTTATACATTTTTTCAAAGAATCTTTCGTGGCTGCTAAAAAAAAAAAAATCTGTATGATTCACCTCGAAAAATAATGAAATGAATACAACTTTGTTTTATAAGTTATCCTTTGTTATCCTAACAGAAGATGGTTATCCTTAAATATATATATTTCCGTAAGTACACAACACGAAGGATTGGTGAATCTTTTCCACGCCTCCGATATTTATTATTGTAGCTGTACATCTCTTTAAAATCTTTTTGTCCGAATCACAAAAAAAAAAAAAAAAAAAAAAAAAAATATCAAATAAGAGTGACCATATTCTAAATTCTAAGTATGGTGGCAAAGCTGGGACAAGAATCCTCCTCAGAATAACTTTCCTAAAAGCTGAATAAAGTTACTATTTTTTAAAGTAAACTGTTATCTTTCAAATAAAAAAAGTATCTAATAAAAAGACCAAGGCAAATTTTCAATCCAGTGTGCATCGCATCGACCGACTGCCATGGTCAAAAGCGGCCTATATTAGCTTTCCCGCCAAATGGAATTGCATGACATTCATTTTCATTATTTTTGAAAATTATTCTGTATGAAGAGAATTCGGGGTGTGGAGATTTCTTTTCTTCAAAGGGGACAGAGTTGTGGAATTTTTTTACAACTGAATTTCCTGTTATGTGATATGACAAAAGAACTTCGCGAGGAAATTTCTAGTTTTTAGGGAAAGTACGAATTCTTTTTCGTGCATAAGATAAAACACGTGAATTTCATTTTTCATTACCACATCAAAATGAATTAAGTTCTGTCAAAATAAACTTTTCTTATAAAATATGATAATAACGTTTGCATTAGTATTTTTTTTATTATTTAAGATGAAAGTTAATTGCAGTACTATATATTTAATTTTAAACTCGACTGTAGAATTTGAAATTTCATATATTTTACTCCAATATGTAAATATCTAGTCCGTTATTATTTTTCCTGTTTCTATCTAAATGACGGATGAAAAAATTGAGAGTGAAGTATTTAACGAATTTTATTTTTAATGGAGTAAATACTAATTTTTTTTAAAGTAAATATCTCTACTTCTGAAATTAATTATGAGACTTTGAATCTTTGGATCAAATTTATTCGATTCAACAAAAATAGTTATTATAATAAAAATTGTTTTTTATTCGGTAATAAAAACAGAGAAGATGCTAAGAATTTTAATAAAATGCTACATTGTCTGTGAACAAGGACCTTCAAGTTCTTGGAAATATATAATGGAAATTATTGTCACAAATAGTTTCTTAACCTTTATGAAAACAGTTATTATTTTATAGAGTTCATATATTTATTTTTGAAAATTATTCTGTATGAAGAGTTCCATTTCAAATTTCGACAAAATATTATAAATATTAAACTAGGTAAAACACAAAATCTTCAAAATTCACTCAATTGTATAAGACCATACGAATATTTTTTTTTCGGTGGGGGGGAGAGAATTTCGAATACGATTCTAATTTTTTTTTCCACATTTCGATTAGATTCTCAAGATTACCTGTTGTAAAGTGCGAGATTCTACATGTCTAGTCAGAAAAATTTATTTTAGGAATTAAGTTATTTAATTGTGATCATAACTTGTTTAGACTGATATAATTTGTGTGTCCGTGTGTATATATACTCTTGAACTTCTATAGTTAACTTGTGTATTAGAGAGTTAATAACGTGAGAGTAAACAGATTTACTGTAACAAAAAATACTCATTTTCTTTTGTTTCTGTTAATGTTTTAATACTGGGAGATTGAATGATGCCATAAAAGGTGGCAATAAATGAGCCGGAATTTTTTATATAGCTATAAAACCACCAATCAATTGTATTTTCGTTTTTAAAAAAATATAATTCCGACGGTAAATATTCCACATGCTGTTAAATCCCTTCATAAATAAGTTAAGAACACTATTTAGTTTGTTCAATTGAAAAAGTTAATTTACTTTTAAAATAGTCCAGAAAAACATTTCCGAGATTTCAGAAAAAAAAAGGTTTTGAGTCACTGCTTCGTCGAATTAAATTCATCCTCATATAATTTCAAACTCGAAAATTTTTTATGAGTTTATATTCTGTTTCCCTGTCATATACAAAATAATATCAGATTCTCTGACGCCACGATTACCCATTGCGTTATTTAATAAACTACATATTTGTATGTATACGTATTCCACTTTGCTGCTAAGCTAATGATCCAATTTTCATGAAATATGGAAAATGTTATAGGTAGAATACATAGTCATTTATTCCACACTATTTGATATATCCTCCGTTTCTCGAGATGAAAATATTTTCGTGTGAAACTTTAGTGGACCTGATAATAAGCCAGCGGAATGACAACGTGCACTTAAATAAACATTTTTTTAAAATTCTATATTTTAATGTTAAAATACTTGTATGTAAAATATTATAATACAAAAAACCCTTCTATCGTCTGCAACTTTATTTTTAATTACAATGAGAATGTCCAGTTGCACGAAGCAAATTTTAAGTCTCGTTGATCCTGGAAAAAGAATAGACTGAACCAAATAATTTTTGAAACCCGCCTAATCATATTTTTCCAATTCCTACTATTAGTTCACACTCTCCCTATATATATATATATATATCTTGTTCAATTTTTCAATCGTTAATAAAATACTTTTTATTCATCCACTCAAGTTCAATTTTTAAGTACATTTTTTAAAACTTGTAGTGGATGACACTTGATGTTAATATAGTTTTTTCAAATTTTAATTCATTAATTAAATTGAATTAATTCATTTTATTTATTAGAGCTTCGCAACTTTGCCGTCATATCGCCAAATTTATCGCTAAGTCGCCAAGATTAGGATCTCCGGGAAACGACTTTATAGCTTTGTAACAATATGGAATTAATTAATTTTAGTTTTATATGGGAGAAAAAAATTTCTAAAATAAAATTTTTCTTCGTTGACCTAAGTAGGAATTGACTTTAAAAAATTTTGTTTTTATATTACTTGTTTATCCATAAGTTATCAACATTTTTGGTGGGAAATGCACGAAAACAACAAGATTTAATTAAACATATAAAGTGTCAACTCTGGGACAAATAAATTACAGTTAAGCACCGTTTCGTTTCATCACAATCCCGACTCACTCGTATTCATTGTAATGATAGAGTACTTCGTTTCGAATAAACCTTTTTACTTTCTCGTATACGAAGTACACAAAGAGAAAGTATTGTAATCGTCAAAAAATTCGAACTCGAGATTTTGACGAATCTCCACGTTTTAGACCTCCCGGAGTCCGAAAAATGCAATTTTGGAATTATGTCTGTCTGTGAACAAGATAACTCGAAAACTATTAGAGCTACGGGGGATGAAATTTGGTATGCGGTCTTTAAACATAATTTGTAGGTTTCTCTCAAATTTTGGACAAAATCCGTCCACGGGAAGTCTGTCTGTCCGAGGTCATGCGAACACTATAACTCAAAAACTTGAATAGCTAGATGGATAAAATTTGGTACACAGTTTTATCATCATGAATGTAGGTCCGTATCAAATTTTGGCCCAATCCGTCAGAAGGTTGACTGTCTGTCGGTCTGTATAAGCGCATGTCCAACGAGTCCGCTATCTCCACGCGCATGCGTATTGAACGCAATCTTCTGTGCACGATATTTATTGACTCCTGCTTGGTGCTTTTTTTTTCATCCGCTTCTCCATGCGCATGCATACTTGGTAGCAATCTGTGCACGCTGGAGGATTGTCCTTGAGCCAAGAAAGAGTAGAAATCGGTATTCATTTAGTCGGAACGCGACTCTTCGAATTTGATTTTTTACCTAAATATTTTCTGATAGTCATTGGATCCTGGGTTACAATAGGTTCGAATTTTTTTATCCACACGGGGGGAGGGGAAAGGAGAGCACCTTTTTCGAGAAGTATACGAGAAAGTTTAGGGGAGACCACTCCCGCTGGTTTCATTTATACCTCATTTTACATCAGTCCCTTGAAAGAAGTATAAACGGTGTTTTAATGCAAATGATTTAAAATAAGGGAGAGGAGCCAAATGTAGAATAGATATTTTTGTAATGTGCAGTGATAAGAAGACGAAAGAGATGGAAAACAAGTAGTATAATTTTTGTAGTCATATCTTCAGAAAAATTTTATTGATTTTTTTTATGAAAAATCAATAAAAATATTAATAATCATTAACAATTAGGAAAAATTAGCTTAAAAAATTGTGTCATTGGTCCTTTTAAGGGTTTTTTTCTTTTGACCTGTTCCACTTCAAATTTATGAGGACTACTACTGATAACTGCTTTCTGAGCCATTTCTGTAACATAAAAAAATGACGGGAGACTGTCTATTTCAAACAGCCGCTGATGTTAAAGGCGTAGGACTACTTTATTCGCGTGACACTTTTGCTTCTCGGTTTCTCTTTGGTACACGCGATTCTCTTTTGTTTCTCGAAGCTTCTCGGATTCTCTTTGTTTACTCGCGATACTCTTTTGTTCCTCGAAGTTACTCGCGATACTCTTTTGTTTCTCGAAGTTACTCTCCATTTTCTTTTGTTCCTCGAAGTTACTCTCAATTCTCTTTTGTTTCTCTGAAATACTAATGTATGGAAAATTGGCGAAATAAAATGAAACTCAGGTTACAATGAAAATTGTTTTATTTCTTGATAAAATATATTACAATATCAATGCTTTTGTTTTGAATTTTTCAATCGTGCGTGGATATGTTACAATTCTGTGTAGGATCGGTCGATGATATGAAAAGTAACATACATAATTTAATTCATGCGTATTTTTGCCCAATTTTGCGACTCAGTAGTCGCTGAACTACAGTCCGACCTCCATTTTTTCCTATAACTTCTGTTGTTACCCTTTATCTCTGAAATAAGTTATTAGTTATGTTTTTAACATATGTAGTTAGCGATATATAGAGGATCTCCCATACAACGTTTTCTGTGGCGTTTTGGCGTGTGAATTAAACTCCTTCGTGGGAACCCAATGGGAGGAACATAGTTCTGACTTAAAAATAATCACATTAATTTAAGCAGACCAATCTAGGCAACTTTTGGACAACAGACCCCCAAAACTTATCTTTAAACTATTTTAATAAAATTGTTATAATAAATTGTAGCCAAACAAATTTCCTATCTTAGGATATATATATATATAAAAGCATTGTTTGCGTATAGTTTTGTTCTTTATGCACGAGCAGTCCGTTTGAATTACCGAGATCAAACTTAGGACATTGATATATAAGTACAAAAAGGCGTTAGGGCAGTTAATATTT
>BGPR01018784.1:19045-30316 GCA_013235015.1 Araneus ventricosus | reverse complement strand
GCTAAAAGCATTAAGGTTGCAAACATTTGAATGTATTTTCTGTTTTTCATTCTATTTATCAATGTCACGATTTGACTTTGAGATGACTTAATTAACCTGAAATCAACATAAATAATATATATATATATTTTCTTTAACATCTTCATTATATTCATGCTTTGAAATACAGTTCGCATTATGTTAATGTTTGATCAAAAATAAAATTTTAAATGTAAAATATGCATTGTTTCAGACATAGATAAAAATAATTATACATTTCAAATGTAAAAAACATTTTATTGTTGAACCTTCTATCACCTTCTCCATTTTGCCCCAGCCTTCAACAATATCACTCAAGTCGAATGAATTCCGGCTGAATCCGACCCACGGAACTGCATATAGCGCTAGGAATGCAAGTTAGAATTTGGACGCATTTTCTTTCAATAAATGCATACAGATGTAGAATTATGTTAGTTATCAGAAGTGTTCTATTTGTTGACTATCAGGCGTTGTTGATGAATCCGACCCATGGATCCTTCCATAAATGAATGCAAATCCATCCTTTTAAATAAATGCATATAAATGTAGAGTTCTGTTAAGTTATTGGAAGTGTTCTATTTGTTGACCATTATTATCAGTTGATATAACTATCTGTTGATTCTCAAGTGTTCCTGATAAATCCGACCCATGGAACTGCAAATGGTGCTAGGCATATAAGTTGGAATTTTGGTGCATTGTCTGTCAAAAGAACATACTGAATTCATTAATCGTAGCTAATCTTGAGCTATAAATATTAGCATCTCAACATAATGAAACCTTTTGGAAAACCAGTGGATGTCATCAGAACATACGATAAGTATTCCTGTCGCTAGAGTATTGTGGAGATGCTCCATTCTGCTGGAAGTACCATTCTTCAATCTCAAACACCTCTTGAGCAAGCCCACATTATGTTCGTAAATTCAGGCAACACCATAACTTCAAAAGTCATGGTGTTTTCAAAAGAGAAAGGTTCAATGATTTTCTTAACCATTTTATCTATGAAGTCAGAACTAACCAAAATGCTAAATTATATTATCAATGAATTTACTATAAAACATGCAAGAAAATTAAAGAAAAATCGTGCATAGTAAAAATCGTATTAGTAAGTAAGAAACTAAAGTCGCATACCAAATGGTATTTTGTAGGTTAACAAATCAATTATTTTAGTAATTTTATTTATTAACGATGTTTTGTGCAATTGAAATGCTAATATGAAAATAAGTTAATTATCATTTTCATGCATTACTGAAGTTCTTACTGTACAAAATTGTGCAATGTAATAAATTATTTTGTTGTATGAAATATTGTTTCAAGACCCTGCACGCCAACTTTGCACCAGGCCTCGCTTTTGTTTGTTTCGTCGCATCCCCCCCCCCAACCAACTTGCTTTTTCGGACTCGTGGGGATCTACAATGTGGAGATTCATCAAAATAGCAAGATCGAATTTTTCAATTACAGTGTTTATTTCTGATACAAGACAGTAAAAAACATATATATATATATAGATATATACATATTTAATTTGCATTTATGCTACAAAATAAATAAATTATTAATAAACAATAAATGCAACAATAATATAATTTATATCAGTCCTGCTCCTTTGCTCATAGAGTAAAACCTAGAGTTTTGATTTTTAAGTAAATCTGATGGATTTCCAACTTCAATTACGTTACCATTTTCCAGGACTACAATCCTAAAAAAACAAAATGACAAATTTACAAATTTTTACAAAAAAAGATTTATAGCATGGAATGGAATTAATCAGAAATAAGTTTAATACAAAACCAGATAATTGCTAATGACACAAATCATGGTAAACAATAAATCCAGAAAATGTAAATGAAATTTAAATAAAGGACTGTAAAACACGGCAGCAAACCATACTAACACACTGCACATTACATGCATTGCATTACTTTGATTTTGGAATCCATTGTGCCCCTTACGGCAGGAAAAAGACTGTGATGTCACTGCACAATGGAAGACAACCTGCAGTTAGATAACATGAGCAGTTTCATTTATCATGCGACTTGACTTCCTTACATTTTTTCCATGAATAAATGATATTTTTTCTCTACCTAAAGAAACAATTTTTTCCCTACATATTTGTTTATTTTAGTTCCACTGCCATTTTTGTTTGTTTTGTCGTGATTCAATTTTACATTGGTTGCATCTTATTTTTGAATTACTAAATTTTGTTTCCTTCGAGGATTCTACTAAATGTATCATCTTTATTTTGTATGTTCAGAGCCAGAGGGGATAGATTGGCCTTGGTGGGTATTATTTTTTAAGCAATTTATGGTGAGTGACCTCAACAGCACAAGAGACAGATTGCTAGTATGCACATATTATTTGTGGGAGAAACATGTTTTCCTCTCCTGAGGTAGTGGGATCTTGGCCCAGGTATATACAGACATGACACAGGCTTGGAACAAAAAAAGCTGAACTTCATAAATACGGAATCGTATCAAACGTAAACATGAAGAGGTAAAATAAGTATGATTAATTGGACAAAAATTGAATACATTTATACAAAAAGTGCTTGAGATATTAAAAATATTGTAGAATTATTATTTAAAAGAAAATTAATGGGTGAAAATTGAGTTATGTATAAAAGTTTTGTTAAAATAAAAACTACGGTAAAAATTATCTCACTAAAAAATATGGCCATGCAAAAACTCTTTTTGATTATACATAATTATTCAGACTTCTGTTTCTCATTTTTGAACTAACAGTTCAAGTTTTCTTTTATGCCCCAGTCTGCCATTTTCCTCCGTTTTCTAAACTTTGCTCTCTTTCTTTGATTTTTTTTTTCATTTTTTTCTCATAGTTATTTTTGTACTATCAAGTTCCTCCTAGTTACTATTAATGCCATCACGCAAAAAATCTTTTTTCTAAAATATTCAAAAGCACACTGCTTTTTGCTCATCATTTTGTATTTAACACTCTAAATTGAAGAGTATGTTTTCATATACATTCTTCCTGATCTTTTATCTATCAAATCTGACATTATTTTGAATGTGCACATGGCTCACAGTTTTTGTTCGTGTGAGCAACCCCCCCCCCCCCAACACATTAACAAAAATTGTAATGCAGATTTGCATTGATCTCGAGAATGATTAAATTCGATGCCGAAAAAGCAGAAATCCGCGTTTCCGCGGAAAAGTGTCATGTCTGTATATAAGAGGCGGAGTTCTCAGGAGAAGCAGACAACAGGTTAATGCAAAGAGAGTCAAAGATCTGGGACCAATGCAGTTCAGGCAGAGATTAAGCAAGTGCTGCGAGTGAGCACAGATATTTTCATGGACAGCGGACAAAGCCAGCAAGTGGTGAGTAACAGTAGGAGGAAGTTAAACTGACACCACTTCGAGCAAAAGGAAAATTAATGTCTCTGGATCTGTGCTACCATTGAGTTGGACAAGGGGATAACCAATCCAGTAAAGTTGATGGGATTTCTCTTGTCATGCAGGTGTGATGTGTAATCAAGATTAGAGTATTTAGAGGAAAATTTACATGAAAATCAAGAATGAAAATTGGGGTTTGTCATAGATCTTTGAACTTTCACTGCAAAATGAACCAAAGGCATCAAGGATTAAAATACACATGCATGTAGCAAAAGTTAAAAAAATTTACATTTAGTGGTTGGTGCTCTGCATCCTTACTGAATTAAATAAGCAACATTTTTGGTCTTTTCAGCCTAGTAATGTTAAAAGAAATAGCAATGTTATTAAGTGACAACCAACAGAGGAGGGCCAGTTCTGCTAATGTTAGAGTGTCCTATCATGCAAACCCTCTAATGTTAGGAAGAAAGTTTAAAAATATATTTAAATTTTCCTTCAGAAATAAACACTTAGTCATTTAAAAAAGATTCATATAAATAAATAAATTAATTAAATGGCATGTATATGAAAAATGGTCCTCTCCAGGTAACATTAAAAGAAAATAAATAAAATAATGTAAACACAAAACACCCTGTCGGCTATCTAGGAGGTGAGGTAGATTCCATTTGCCTGGAGTTATAAGGAAAATAATATTTCAACCCTCCTCAATTTCCTCCTCTAATTTCAAAATCATCGAAGCTATAATAATGATACAGGGTGGAAGAGAATACAATTGATGAGAGTTTTGCAATGAGGTGCAACATGCATAGGTTAAATAATAGCAGTCCAGTTAGTGGTTGAAAGATTACTTTACAGTCCATAACTTCTAAGCAAACTGCAGCTATTGATAAACTTCCAATACAAAAGTCATCCGTTATGATGGGGCAATAATTTGCCTAATTTGATTTATCTTGTGAAAAAGAAAACGATACGAATATACATCACTGCACATATCAGATAAATGCTTATTTTTAGTTAAAAAGTTGTTTACTTACTTATCATAATCCAATACTGTATTTATCCTGTGAGCTATCGTGATAACTGTACGATCAGCAAATGCCGTTCGAATCGTTTTCTGAATCAGACTGTCAGTTTCCATGTCTATGGAAGCAGTTGCTTCGTCCAGCACCAGAATTTTGGAATTCTTTAGCAAGGCTCTGGATAAACAAACCAGCTGCCTCTGACCAGCACTGAAAAATACATAAAAAAGAAGAATTATAACATATTAATATACACTGACAAACAATCTTTTGATAATCTGGCCAATCTGATTTAAGTTTATAGAGTTGAATATTTACAGTAAATAGCAAGTCTCACCATTATTTACAGTTCAATTTCAAAAATGGATAAGATAATTACTTTACTTTACTAATATGAAACCAATAGAAACAAGTAAAATTACTCTTTACCACAAAATTCCCAACTGCCCATCAAGAAAAACAAAAGCTTCATGCACGAGATTAATAGATCATAATTAATTTATCATAAGAATTCAAAAAAGTTATTTCTACTCTTAGAGACCTTAATGCAGCTAACATGAAGTGCCCTACTGAATGATTATAATCTTGTTTTCAAGAAACTAAAGGCAATATTTCATGATTTCGTTTTCTTCAATATCTGGGTGCATAGGAAAAAAAAAAAAAACCTGTAAACAGTTGTAATATTAATAAAAATTAGTAGCACCCTTCCATGCTCTATACTGGCCCTGCCACCCCTTGTAACACAACCACTATTCTTTTCAGTTTTGAACAGTGGCAACGAGTCGGAGGGCAGTCGCTCCCCTACTTTTTTTAGGGAAAAATTAAATTTTTATTTAATTTCAGCTGCCTAAAACTATTAACTATAAAACAGCAAAGTGTTCGGGAACACTAGCTAACTTTTTTAACTAAATTCTTAAATTTTGTTGTCTACCCCATATACTTACGGGTTTTTAGATGTCTATAAATCTTTTGCTCCCGCATTTTTTCTATCCAGTCACAGAGACTGGTTTTAAATACTACGTTTAGATTAGTGGAACAAGCTAGGGAAAAAAAAAAAAAAAACCCTTTCCAATATTTTCACAACTTTGCCACAACAAATTTCTGTATAAAAGTTTTCAGACAAAAAAATATGGTATTGTTTTTTTTATTTGCTTCTCTCAAAAATGGAGGGTAGTGATGGTGGCATACGACCACTCATGAGGTATCTAAGGGGTCATGAACTTTCATATCAAATAAAAATTGGTGAATTGGTGCAGTGACTGAGGTACTTTGCCAAGTTTTTTCAATATAGAAAATGTACAGGGAAGTAGTGCTTTTACGATTTCTCTCAAAAATGGAGAGTAGTACGGGCAGGCGACCACTAACAACATATATAAGGGTTATAAACTTTCATATGAAGTAAAAATTGGTGAAATCAGTCCAGTATTTGGGGCTAGAGGATTCCTTCTTTGGTTTTGCCAGTTGTTTTAAAATTTATAGATAATCCCCACATGTTCGCTCCAAAGGCATGTTCCATTATTTTCCTCTTTTATATATATACTAGCTGTTATGCCCGGCGTTGTTCGGGATTAAAATAATTTCATGTCTAATATTTTTAATGTAAAAACTATTTTGTATAGAAAATTATAATACACAAAATTTTTTTTATTGTCTGAAACACTTTTCTTCATATTTATTCTTCTTCAACAATAAAAAAATTATATATACTGTCACAAATTATGAACTTTATACACAATTTAATTTTTAAAAAATTATCGAAATGAGAGCAACAAATTGAAGGGAAATAAAATTTGTGTCACGAAAAAGCTACTTTTTTTTTTTTACTTAACTAAAGTTTTAATGAACTTTTAAAAGTTGACAGTGACCTTTCACTTCTTAAATAAAATTTTTACAAAAATCAACAGAAATAAAGGTAGATTAATTAAAAGTATATCATTGCCTAGCAACAAATTATCTATAAATTTGCTTTATTTCAAAATCGAAGGCACGTCATCCATTATATATTAAATTCTGAAAAATTAATAAAAGTTGAAGCAAAGTTACACAGATATAAAATTGGTATCATTGAAAAGGTAAAATTTCAAAGTTTAAGATGGTATAAAAATATTTCTCTGTGGGACAATTTGCTACAGCAAAAAGACATTTTGGCTTATTTCTAATTAACTTTTGCTCTTTAAAAAGTTCCTAGTTATTTCCCTCTTGCAATAAATAATAAGTGCGCTAAGTTGGGTTGAAATTGGTGCAGTGGTTTAGGAGATCTGAAATATACACACAAAAACTTTAAATTTATATTAAGATGTATAAGACTGATTGAATTTTCATTTTTAATTTTTGAACCAAGTCTCAACTGTAATTAACTTTGGCAGAACCCATAATTCAGTTTTCAACTCTAATAAAGGAAATATAATATGCCCTTTTAAAAAAAATTGCATCAAATTTTTAAAGTTTGTTGTTTGATTGTATTTGAACTCGAATTTAAAAGTAAAAATTTAGTGCATCATCCAGGTACATTTAACAGTCAAAAACAGTAATTACCGTAGTGTTAGTCACATTAAATGTCTATCTAATTCTTAAATTTGCTGTTTGATCATATCCGTATTTCAAAACTAAAATTTTAGTGCATCATCCATGTACATTTAACAGTGAAAAATATTAATTCCTATATGTTCGATGTGAAATATAAATCACATAAAGAAATGCCAATATGCACTCCAGCAAAGATGTTATTATAAAACTTACCTAAGATTCGCTCCTCCCTCTTCAACATTATATTCTAAGCCTTCACTTAAATTTGACACAAATGTCTTTAAATATGACTTTTCCAAACTGTCCCAAATTTGATCATCACTGTACTCATTATTTGGGTCCAAATTTATTCTTAACGTGCCAGTAAACAAAACTGGATCCTATAATTGGAAGATGAAAAAAGAATTTTAAGTAAGAATTTTATTGAAAAACAAAACATATGAAAGAAAATTAAAAAAGATTTTTTTGTTAATATTTACTTGTTTATCAATTTATCTATCTCTCAACACTTTCTAATTGTAAGCACATAAGATTACAAAACCTAATTATGCACTGTCTCTAAAATTTACAACCTTAAACAATGAAAAAAGTTAATGAAATAACCATGACAGAAGTAATATTACTGAGTTTTATTTTGATATTTTTTTTGTTGAAGCAGGATGCAAGAAATGAAGGAAATGAGTTCATTTCCCCTCTATTCATGTTTATTATTATTATGTTTCACACCATTACTATGATCAGTTAAATTTATATTTTCATATAGCTACTAATATCTACTGATAACTATAATCAAGAATATTCTTACAGCATTATCAGCAATAAAAGCATCTAAATTAACTCTAGGAAGATAATACACACACCTGGGGAATTATTGTCAATTTTGTTCTTAAATCATGCAGACCTATTTTTGTAATATCAATATCATCAATTGATATTGTTCCAGAAAACGGTTCAATTATTCTAAATAATGATAAGGTGATGGATGATTTTCCTGCTCCAGTTCGTCCAATTATGCCAACCTGAAAAAAAAAAAAAAAAAAAAAAAAAAAAAAAAAAATGTGATAACTGAAAGAAATGCTAATAAATAAACAAAAATAAGAATGATTAAAATTAAAGGTAGGTCTGTATCAGGAACCTTTTATTAACATACATAATAAAAAAAAAAAACTTGGTAATAAGGAGCATATAGTTTCGAATTTTGAAAGTTTTTCTTTAAACTGAAGCATACAAATAGTATTAAACTAATGAGAGTATTTAATCAAAAAAAACCCTTGAAAATTCATATGATAGATGTATCACTAATTATTCATCATTTTATTGTTATTTTTATCTGGATATGAGTGAAAAGAAAAATCTGACTGCACATCTTTTAATTTTCAGTTCTTGAAAATGTGACATCATTTGCAAAGCTTCTTAACATTTAATAGTTCAAGAAGAAAAATTTTAATGATTTTTTTAAAATTATGAAAATATATCAATACAATGCTATCCAACTCAGATTCAAAAGTTGAGCCAAATCAGCAAATCAAAGAAATGTTCATGAATTAGTAGTTACATAAGTTAAATGATACATCATAAATATCAGTGTGTTGATTTAAAAGTACTCCAATGCTTGCTGCTTGTCAACGGCATGCAGTAATATGCCATTTTGAACCATTTCAAATTTGACTAACATATTCTAAGCTGAAAGAATGTTACAAAGTTTTCCCTTGATACACAGATAAAATTATCATTTTAAGATGTTTAGTTTCAGAAACTCCATATCCCTTTTAAGTGAAGAAAAAATGGAGCCCTAGTAAAATTTAAACAAATAATATCTAGGAAATAATTGATTTCCCATATTTTTGAATATTAAAAATAATAGGTTTCTAAGATATATTATAATTTATAATGAAAATCAATTTTTAACAAAACCAAGTTGCTTCTGAAAAGAATTTGTATTTAGTTACATTTTCCCTTGCGAACCTAAGTTGTCATTCTACTGATCTATAACAAATACAGAATCAATAAAAGTATTTATATGAGATAAAATATTTACTAGTATTAACTAACACAAGATCACAAAGCAGAATAAATAATTAATAATACAAAATAACAAAAATGCAGCTAGATAGCAAATCACAGTGAGACTGAACATCCATTTCAGGTTAAAGAATATTCTGACAATAAATTGGATATATTATTTAGAGTTTATAATGGTTCGAGTTTTTACAACCACTATAATTGATTATTTTAATTTATTATAATGGTCGCTATTCACTTGCTTAATGACTACTATTTAATTCTTTGGAGAAAAAATTTACATAAACCCGATACATTTTAAAAAAAAATCCTCTCACCAATTTTAATGATCTTGAATCTATTTTTATAAGAACAATATTTTGCAAGTTACAAAATATCAGTTTGTTCTTAAGAGTTAATATGAAACAGAAAAAGCAGTATTGAAAAGCGAACTTACCTTTTCAGATGCTTCAATGGAGAGATTTATTTCTTTGAGTACAAGGTCGAGATTTTCTCTGTATCTGGTGCTGTAATCTTCAAAGTGAATGATGCCATTCTGGGGCCAGTCATTAGTTAATTTTTCATGAGACAAATTCCAAGGTGCCTATAAAGAAGTTGTGTTATGGGTTTATAAAACAAGCAATTATCCCAAAAAATAGCGAATCAATATAACTCTGGTAAAGCAAGTAAAAAGTTGAGATAAAATATAATATTAAGGGGAAAAAAGATTTCTTATTGATTCAAGAAAACATTTATTATTTATCACAAAATTCTTAAAATAACATCATAATCTAAACCAATCCAACATCATAATCATAACAAATAAGTTGAAAACTGAATCTTCAAAATTTAGATGCATTATATTTAGCCTGTTTCCATAAAGTAATCGTATCAGCTTTTACTAGTTTTGACTGTTTCTTGGGGCAAGATTTCGGCATCAGTGATTTTAATAAAGAGTTTACTGTGTGAATATATTTTAAAGAGAGGACATATTAATATACAATTTGTTTACTACAAAGATAAAGTAAAATAATTATAAATATGTCTTTAAATACAATCAGTTTTTCATATGCACTTTAAACTATGTACAGAAACAATGAGAAATTCAAAATCATGCGGTAATGATATTAAGAGAGAAATAATTCCATTACCTCATTACAATTAAATGATTACATACTACTAAATAATATTATGTAGGGATGCAGCAGAGTTTTTTTTTAATAACTTCCAAAAAATAAATAATATGACACAATGATATTTAAATCTAATCAAAAGTTGAAACAAAACCTAAAATTAGAAGCTAGTAATAAGCAAGTTGTCAAGAACTGAAGCCTGCTCTTTACTAAATATAAGTAAATTAAAATTCTGCCAAGATTTCTTGATCATTCTTTGAAACTGCTGAACAAAACTCAAGATACCAAAAATAATTGTTGCTTTCTCGTATACAAAATACAATAAAATCTGTTTATAATGATATTGTAGTGACCTTGAAAAGCTATTGTTATAGACAGGTTATTGCCGTACACAGTTTCAGCATTCAATGTTTATTGTATGTGTGCACGTATTAATATATTAAATAAATTTATTATGCTAATTTTTTCATAGTACAATTTCTCCTTGATATAAAATTGTATTCTATAAACTTTAAATTATTTACACTTCAAAAAAATTGTTCAAAGTGAACATTTATTCAAACTTTTTACTACTAATAATAGTAAGCTTTATGAAGAGCCATCATAGATGCAAGGCTTTCAAACACACACACAAAAATAACCTTCAAGGAACACAGGTCAGTTTGAAGTACTAACTGTGAATGAGTAGGTTAGACAGTGCACAAGCCACAGACAAAGGGAACAAACACCTATGCACATTCCAATCACTAGCACCCTCCCTCCCACAACAGGCTTCGGTTTATAATCCCTTCCCCAATTCGCCTGTACCTGCTTTCTAAAGACGTCATATTATAGTTATTAATGTTACCGGCAATGTATGAAATGCCAGCATTCTATAGAATGCCGGGCATTTTTAGACTAGACAAAGTATGAAATATGAGAATTCTTATATACTTTCCCTACGCATTGTATATATAGTTCAGTCAACGAAGGAAAAATATAAAAAAGAAAATGGTGCAGTTTTGAAATTTGGCACAGTTGTTGGGGGTAGTGTCCTAAACGACATACTAAAAGTCCCCGCCGGTGGGGGTGCACGGGGGTTAAAGGGGGACGTTTTCAGTTTCTTAAATATCTCGAAAACCCCCTATGGGTTATATCAAAAAACACTCAATTACAAAATAAAACTACATAAAATTTCCTACAAAAAAAGTCCTACTTTCTTTTTGTAGCATCAATAGTTTAGAAGATACA
>BGPR01018784.1:0-14045 GCA_013235015.1 Araneus ventricosus | reverse complement strand
TTTCTCAAATCATCAACCAAGATCGGAGCTGATCTTTCCTAAAATCCCTCAACCAAAGGAGCGGTGGAGCAACACATGTTTAGCAATGTGTTTCTGTTTTCGCACCTTTAATGGTACCTGTACCAAAAGTGCACCTCTAGAAGAAGAGGATGTGTTCAAACTTGATCACATACAAGAAAAACATGGCGAAATTTAATGATGAGCAAGTGTAAAAATGGGTTATGCATATTTTTTTTATGTATTTATATATATAAAATTATGTTATAGAAAGATATAGATAATAGATATATTATAATAGATAGCCGATATTTTAAAATATAAACTTTCTTTCATAAAAATAAAACTAACATTTTCAACCACTTATTGTAATTACGTACTTTTTCAAATTGCTATAATATTCTAAAGTATTAATCCTAAGAACAATGTGTAGGACTATTTTTATAGGAAATTTAATTTAAGTTTAATTTTATACTTGAGCTTTTTTTTTTTTCGCTAGGATCCATATTTTTTGAGATATTTAAGAAAAACTAAGAAATCCCCCCCTGAGCACCCTCCACCAGCGGGGACTTTTAGTATGTCGTTTAGGGCACTCTTCTCAACAACTGTGCCGAATTCCGAATTTCAAAACTAGACATTTTTTTAAAATTTACAATTTGTTGACTGGACAACGGGTAGAAGGAAACTTGCGAAGGGGAACGGATGTGCGGGGAGAAAGGGAGCATAATTGTTCATCAAATGAGTTTGTTACCCCCAATTTGCTCTGACACATACAATACCACACTTGTATAATTATTATATAGGCATGAGGTTATTATGAGGGTTGTTGATTCAGCACTTTTGCTCGATTTTACAATTACAATAAAGAATTTTAGAAATATTAACTTTTAAATCCCCCTGTATCTTCTAAACTATTGATGCTACAAATAGAAAGTAGGACTTTTTTTGTAGGAAATTTTATATAGCTTAATTTTGTAATTGAGTGTTTTTTGATAGAACACATAGTTTGAGATATTTAAGAAAAATTGAAAACATCCCCCTTTAAACCCCCCCACCGGTGGGGACTTTCAGTATGTCGTTTAGGACATTACCCCCAACAACTGTGCAAAATTTCAAAACTGCACTATTTTTTTTTCTATTTGTCGATTTTTGGCCTTCGTTGACTGGACTAATGATACCTGGGCGTTCTATAGAATGACAAATGCTATTTAGGCAAAGTATGAAGAAAAGGTCATGATAAGGCTATTAGTTAAAAGACGTTCATTTCTCAAAAATACAAATGCTATTTTGAAAAAATAATGAAAGAGTGGCATTAAAAAACTTTTATTCAAAATGTGTAAAAAAAAATAAATAAATAAATAAAAAAATAAAGTTGTACAAAACAAAATTTATGCCTTTCTTATTAAAGAAAACAAGATAAAATATGAACCTACTTGTTGCACCAAGAAAGGAAATAATTTTATTTCGAGTTGCACATAATTTTATTTCTTATAAAATCAAGTAGCAGATGTATTTCATACTTTGCCGGTTTGTCATTCTATAGAATGACTGGGAAATGTGTGAAATATTAATTGTTTCATACATTGCTGGACAGTTTTCAGTATTCTGTAGAATGCAGGATTTCAAACTTTGCTGGTAACATTAACATTTGCATCTAAAAAGTGATTATTGCTGTAAGCAAGTTTCAAAATATACTGAATAAATAGGAATTCCACTGGGATCAAAGAAAACAGCATTATAGACAGTATTGGTATACAGAGATTTCACTGCATACAGAGAAAATTTTCAACCTTGAGATTTGGATGAATTTCTGCTTCAGTATGAAATAATGTTTTTTGGAATGATGTCCACCTGTCTGTGAGCACCATTATTCAAAAATGGAAAGAGATAGATGCATGAAATTCCATATTTTCATTTTTGAGAATCGCACCAGATTTGTAGATCTATATAAAATATTAGACAGACTATCATCTACATTATCACTAGAAACCATGAGCTAGGTAAATGCCCAGAAGCAGAAAGTGCAACGTACATCACAGAACCAGGGATGAGATTGGCAAAAAAGCAAAAAGACTGAAATCATACGCGAGTAAAACATTTGTACCATAATTTATACGCGAAAGATGTTTTAAGAAGTAAAACATCAGAACACGCAATATGATGAAAATATTACACTATAATAATTAATAACTTAATTATTTATAATTCAGTATGTATAAATAAGAAAAAGAATATTAAATTATTATTAAACCATTCACATTAAAAGTTAACAAACAAGTTTAACACATCATCAGGTGCATCAGAAAATACAAAATTAGACATTAAAACATTTACCACCTGTACATCACTGCAATTTTATTTCTTTATCTTGGTACGCCCTACAAGATAACCTTAAGTTTCCAACTAATTTTTTTTCTCAACATGTTCATGCAAAAAAAAAAAAAAATCCTTTTTTTTTTTTTGCAAAATATGCCACAGAGGTTTTGTTTTCAGCAAAAAGGTGGTATTTAATAATTGAATGGCACTGAATGTTGGAATGTTCATCCTTGTAGAGCTTGCCAATATAATGTTGATTCGTCAGTAGAAGATGAATCGGCTAGTGTCATAGCCGGTGGAGTTAAGCCGCACGGAAAAAAGACAAAAAAGCGGAATTTCTTCAAAATAACAAAAAAGCGGAAGAATCTCATCCCTGCAGAACAAATGCGGTCTTTGCAGAACATTTCATCCTTAAAAAAAATCATGATATGTTCTGCAGAACAATCATTTTGAGGCGCTCTTTACGCCATGCCTTTTTTCTTGTATTTGCTGATACTGTTTCCCTTCTAGCATCGACATCAGAATGTGTCGAGCAGTCCAATTTATTGCCTTTCGAATATGAGAGACAAATATAAAATCTGAAAACTTATCTTCACATCATGAAGTATGAATTAGCACAGATGGCTAATTCTGAAAGCATGGATGGATTTCAAAAATTCTTAGCGGCTTTGCCATCATGCTTTTTTAAAAGTACAAAACTTTCATCAGAAATGTTTTCTGAACCTAAGTACGTACATTTCAGGGAATTCCTCTTTCTACGAGCTCTAAAAACCACGTTCTACCTGTGATAATTTGGAAATCACTCTCTTTTGCTTAGATCTACAAAAAATAGTAAATTACATTGATTCCTTATTATAACAATATAGGGTTTATTTTGAGATAGGATCACATTGATATTAACATAAAACGAACAAACGTTCTGTTTAATTTCGAATATCTGATTTCTCCCAAAAATGATGTCAATTCTGACCAGAAAGTAGATTTGGAAGTTCTTAAAAATTTTATGATGTTCATATCAGTTTTTCCATGTATACCACACACAGAAGGAAAAAAAAGCTCTGTTCTTTGAGTATACTATTTTTATTGACTGGATTTATAAAAATATTGAAGAGTGCAGAAAAAGTTGTTCATTTTTTTCTGATTAAGGCTCTGTTAAAAAAGGCCATTAATGAGCTTGAATCGGAGATCCCCAGATTAATGAAATTTATAGTATTTAACATTTCTATTCCCATGTTGAAATCAATTTGTGAATCGTGGGGATCCAACATCGACAAAATTGTTAAAAAAAAGATGCACCACAATTGATGGGAATGACGCAGCAGTTGGAACAACTCACAAAAGAAGGTTTATTTATTCCAATGGTGCACCACCTGGCCATAAATATGTCAGAAAGTTGTTAAAAGCGGCCATTGTCGCAAATTTATGTGCCAAATTTTCATAAACATTTTGCGAACAGTACTTCAGCATTAATGTTGCAGTATCCGGATTCAAAAGTCAATGGCAGAATTGCAAATTCTGAATGTATGCCTTGGTTTTAATTAATAATACGATGTTTGTCATTAATGAGTAATAAAGATTCTACTGGTTAATTAGTATTTTTATATCTATTTTGCATTTTACTGTGGTCCGCCAAATTTGAACAAACTGCCTGCAGAACGTTTCCAACTGTTTGAGGTCATGTTGCAGAACACTGGATATAATTCTGCTCCTGGGGGTAAATGAAATTTGGTATGCGGTCTTTCCACCACAATTGCAGATCTGTATCAAATTTTGGACTAATCACTGAATGGGAAGAGAGACTGTTTCAAAACACATGCTTCATTCTCTTCACTAAATGATCAAGATACACAAAGTGTGGCTTATTGTGAAAGTGTGCGAGGAAGTTGACAGGAGATTACTCCAAATTAATTTTTAAAGATATACAGTAAAATAAAAAATACACACCTCTGGCTTCAAATTACAATACTCCTGAATTCGTTCGATTGATATGGATTTATTTTCTAGTTCGGAGTTTGTTCTTACAAACCATTTCAAAGAATCTGTCACCTGGGGATAAATACAAAAAATTGAGATGAAAAAGGTATGGAAATTATGTGAAAATAAAATAACTACGTGTGAAGGCTTCTATGAACACAAAAGTTATAAATTATTTAAAAATAAATATAAATATCAGTTGATAGAGTATAATATTATATGGGCTAAAACACAAAAAACACTGGATGTTGCAATAAAGAGAAATCATCTTCCTTAAAAAGAATCTTTGTCGAGTATGCTTCTGTTGTTCCAAGTAAATATAAATATTTACTGAAAATTCCATTTACTCAAAACTATTTAAAGGCACAAAAAGCTGCAAAAATAACTTTATAAACTTTTATAAAAACAATTAAAACAATGCTGATGAACCATTCAATTAAATTCAGAGTTGTTATTGCTTTGCATAATATTTTGATGATCACACTATCAATAAAATTTTGAAAAGATTTTTCAACAAATATGGCTCTTACATCACTTAACAATTTCCAAAATAAGAAAGAAATAATACTTCAATCAGCTGGCAGAGACAGTCATAGGGACATTTAAGGAAAGGCTATTCTAGATTAATTAATATTCTGAATTAACAATAATAGCTTCATAATGCAACATTCTCAACTTAACAATATTAAAATCTATTATTTTGATGTGAATAATTCATATTTTATGTGTTAAAAAATTAATCTGATTGCAAAGTTTGAATTTAGAGGTCAACCTACATTATCAAGATAGGTTTAACAACTGGATTATAATAGATAGCAATTAAATTTCTATATATAGAAATGCACTTTTGCTAATAAAAATATGAAAGATCAATATCATATAATGCATATATCGTCACTTAACAAACACCACCATCTCAATTTTCTGAAATTTCAAGTTTAGTTATATTAACGTCCCGTTTTGAAGCAAAACGAGGGTTATTTTAGGACAGACCTTGTAATTTTGAACCTCAGGCAGATGATGAGGATGAAACCTGAGCTGGTACCCCCTCTCCAAACTACTGCACCAGACCAATGGGAGGATGTTTGGCCCCCTACGTATGTTTTAACGCGCAACAAGCCCAATAACGATGGATCAGTGGAATCAGGTTTCGAACCTGGAACTCTCTGGACCCAAAGGCCACTACGGCCTTTCTGAAATTTCAAAGAGGGGAACCCTCCCTCAATTTTTCGCAACCAATGGAGAATATTTCTGATATGAACATGAGACTGCATGTTCCTACCAGATGTGCAAAAAAAAATTCAGAAATATTCTTTATTGGTTGCCAAAAATTGAGTGTTTTTCTCCCCATCTGAAATTTCAAATAATTGAAATAGGCAGCGTTGCTTGTAAAGTGACAATATATATCTTCCAAATACAATGATATTCCATAATTCCTCTTATATACATTAATATAATGAAATAAATTCATAATAATGTTCCTTACTGTAAGGGAATATGTTATAATCAGACCCACAACAGCAGGACTCAAGGATTCTCGATTCTGAATGGCTAATATAGTAGCGACAAATACAATGACACTACCAAGTGTATTTAAGCAGAAATTCAACCACCTAAAATAAGGATAAGTGGAACAATATTATAGCTGACAATATGACTTACATATAATTATTTTGTTATTTTTAATGTTTTACAGGTGATACTTGGTTTAGGATTTTGTTGGACAGGAAATTAAACCTCCAATGAAGCAAAACTGTTGAAACATACTGTTACAAAAATCGTCTGGAGGGTGTACGTGAATGCAATCAATCAGAAGGATATATATATATATATATTTAAGTGACAGAGATTTTTTAGCAGAACTCCAAGCATAGGTAACAAAACTAAACAGCACTTGTATAAATTAACAACAGAGGTCATTACTAAATCTCAATCACAGCACTTTCAATAATGCTCAGTATATATCAGTTCACCAGCTTCAATGCTGACCAAAGTCCAACTGACTTCTCTTGGTTTGAGAGCTAGATTTTATACATTTTCAACAGGAAGTGACAATCTCTAGAAGGTTCTTGACATTTCGTGCTCCCAGTAGAGATAGGGCCACAGTACAGGATTTTTCTAGAAGATTCCTTTTGTTGCCAAAGTCGCCAAGATTAGCATGTCAGGGAAACAATTTTACAACTTCATAGCAAGAAAAATAAATAAGAAATTAAAGGAAAAGGGTTTAAGCCATATGTTGCAGAGTAAGTAAAACAAAGTGGATAGTAATGGAATACACACTTCTTAGACTTAAGCTAAATAGTATTAAAATTTGTTTGGGTAAAAGGATTTAGCTTTTATTTTTGTTGAATTTATCTAATTTTGTAATTGTTACCAACATTCAATCATTGCTACTAAAATGCACAATGAAATGTAACCATTTAAATAATGCAGAAAATTAATATTCAAAAAATAAAGGGAAGAAAACAAAAGCTTATAATAAACTAATGGAATTTCAATTTAAATGAAAACTCAAATGTTAAAGTTGCAGTCACTTCTTCAAAAAATGCATTTGTGTGTTCAGAAGTTAAACAGACTATTTATTAATACATATAGCATGTTTTATATCAATTACTAAATTTCCATATAACAAAACTATAATTATTTATCCAAACATAATTGAAAATAATTTACCTATTGCAAACCCAGGAATTAAATGAGCATACAAAACACCTATCTATTTTTTCCTCAAATTCTTGAATAAAGTCCTTTTTAGCATCATATGCAGATATTGAAGAGACACCTTGTATAGCTTCCATGAAAAGACTGTAAATGGGAGAACGTCCAGTAGATTCTAACCTTCTGGCTTGTCTGAATGTATTTAAATGCAGTTTCTAGAAAGAAAAGATACTTAAATAAATAATGAAAGATATTCATAAATGCAAAAAAATAAGTAAAAACTAAATTATATTGGTCACCAGAAATTTAAGAACGATTTATTTACTACTTAGTTCAAAATAGCCTAGGTTGAATTGAGCATCTAGAAAGACCAATTTTTTCCAATCCAAACTTGTATTGCATAAAATTCTCCAAAAATCTCAATTTTGCTCACTTTTAATTTTGAATTAAAATGAATTAAAAAAACATGAATGAACTTAGCAATTTCTTAATACGTTGGCTGGTGATCATGTACTTTAACTCACACTTGCGATTTACATCTACCTAATTAGATAACCTGTTCTCTGCTATTTCTAGGTGACAGCAGAGAAGGGAGGCCATCTAATTAGACAGAAGGCTATATCCCTTTATACATCCTATATCCCTTTTCCTGCAACCATTACATTATCGCACCAGTTGGATGGACATGGGACCATCTAATTAGACAGAAGGCCCGAATCTCAGAGGCGAGCCATGGCAGTGAACATATTAAACAGTGATGAATTATTTCATTTATCATGCAGCAGTTTCTAGAAAGTTTTTAAAGTAAGTTTTTGTACTCTGATGGTCAGTAAATTGTTAGTTTGTTTTTTATGACTTAAAAATCGTTTAAAGATTTATTTGTAAACATTTGTTTGAAGTTGATGGGCTGAGTTGTTTTCCAGATGAATCTGACCTTGTTTGTTTTGTTTTGGTGATGTCATAGTATGGGTGTACATTGCGTAGTTATTAAGCCATAACCAACTATAACATCACAGCCAATCAGGTTTGGTCGCATGTTTTTAGCTAAGTATATAAGTGATGTGTTAGATTTTTAAGAATGGATATGTATGGAGACATGTGGAGAGATATATAATGTTTTGTTTTTATCTTTAAGTTATTTCTAGTAAGAAACAAAATAGTTTTTATAGAAATGGAATAGTTATTTTTTTGCTGCAAATACCTATCCACCACTAAGCCTAACCAACATGCAAAAAAAAAAAAAAAATTTCAGCATTTATTTTTTTTTACAAATAAATAACAAGTATCAATGTGTATTTAGTTCATTGGGTTTTCATTAAAGTAATAAATCAATGCAGAGAAGAAGAAATAACCATTATATTTATTCACAATCAATAACAATTTTTAAAAACTTGCATACAAAAATAGATTTACAGTTTTGTTTTTAAGAACAGGATACCATTTAGTATACACAGTGGTAAAGGATTCTTCTCAAACTAGCAATATTGTACTGGAATGAAATTTGCAACAAATTGTCTCTGGATCTTAAAAGAATGAAAATTAGCAAGCTAGATTGCAAGAATGAATACTTATAATAATAAAAAAGGTTTTTAAAAATATGCTTTTGTTAGTGTACTAAAAAGAATTTTCATCCCAAAAATATGGATGAATAAAAATAAAAGTCAGAAAGGCATCACATGCTAATAGAAATACCCTAAACAAATTTGAATTAATGTTTAGGATTTTTCTTTAATGATATTCATTGTGGCTTAGTTTCTTTACGATATTACTTTCAGTGCCTCATACTTTCACAATTATGGTTATATTTTTGATAAAATATTTATTTCCAACTTTTTAGAACATTAATTTAAAGCATAATTTAACAATTTGATTTGATTTTCATTGTTTTCTACTTCTATGTCTGTAATATGTTTCATACTTCATTATTATAAATATTGTAGGATCTTAATTTTTTTTTTCTCAAATTCACTGCCTGATGGTATTACTCATATGGAACCAAAATTTAATTAAAATGAATTGATTAATTGACAAAAAAAAGTTAAAATGTATTATCAATGGAAACATACACATGTACAAAATTTCAGAATTTTACATCAAGAAGAGAGAGAGAGGGAAAAAAAAAAAAAAAAAAAAGGTAGTGAAATTCCATCTTTACAAACATGAAACAAGTCAAGTTAAAGAAAAGTGTGTACAAATAAAAAGCTAACCAGTATAAGATAGTATAGCAATCCTAGAGGAAGCAAGCAGGCTAAGAAGATTGGCACGTTCATTCCAATGATAACAAAAGAAGAAATAGCAGAAAAAATGCAATATAACCATCCTTCAATCTGGTAATATAACTGATTGTCCAGGATTTCCATATCAGTCGTAAATCTGCAGTAAGAAAATGCATCAATATAATAGAATTAATATATATTTTAAAACTGAAAACACTACCTTAATTAGAAACAGCAAAAGATTTAGAGTGTTACAATATGTTTTTATATGTTGACTATTTACACAAATTGAATAGTGCTTTGTAGGTATGAATATATTCCTTTTGATGTGTCTGACAACCTAAAAACTTTTATAAACAGTTTCTATTGTCAATATCCCTTTTACTCAACTAATACAAAGTCTATAGCGATATATAAGGTATCATTGGATGGGAATTTTTATCGATTTCTCTCTCTCAACGAGAGCATACTCTCCTTAGATTTAAACACATTGCTAGTTTGAAAATTGAAATTAAAAAAAGAAATTCCCATTTCAGCAAACAATTAACCTCAGATGACATGCTGGGAACTCAAGTGAAATACTTATTTGCTCAACGTACTTCAGTAATAGGCAAAAATAACAGTGCACATCCTAATTATAGTAATGTGCACTGTTTGGATTGTTTAAAATCACCTCCTGTGAAGTGTTGTTTGTATTTAATGCTTGTTTACTAGATAATTTTACCGTTATAATTTTTTTTTGTCTGACTTTCTCAAAATGTCTATTTATTCGGACATTTTTTGAAAGTTCTTTGGATGATATAAAGCATCCCACACGGAAGAAGAGCTCAGTTCAGTGTGTGCATTTTAAAGTTTTAATAAAAGTTAAGAAATTAATTTAAAGTATATTTTAGAAACTCTCTTCACTTTTTCATGACAATGTATATTATTTCTGTCACTTAATGTCTGAAATCATACCAGGGAAAAGAACCCTTGAGGGGGTGAATGAGAGCCTGGTTAAAATCAACAATGGCTTGAAATCCTAAGAAACTATTAAAGGGCATCCTGTCTCAGGAGAATCAATCAACTATAACCACAGATAATGAAGCAATGGCAGCAAAGAACTCTACAGAACATAAAACATGCACATATTCAGAAAAGCAGAGGTTGCAAATACACACTGAAAGAAAGTGAATACAAGGCAATCTTCCAATAACTTATTGTAGTGCTAGGTTATTGCAAAAAGAACTGTTGTGACAAAATATTTTGTTAGTTCCATGGGCAAAATTTGCAAGTATTGTGGTGTAAATCTGTCTTCTTTAGAAGACTCAGAAGAAGATTAATTTATCAAAAGTTGTTGTTTGGTAGTAATTTAAAATTTTGCTTGAGCGAACAACAACTTAACACTATTTGGTTTGACAAGGTTCCAACTACATCCGAGTCAGTTTTGAGAAAAATGACTTTAAAGTTTTCACCGTTTACTACATTTTATTTATGATCTAATTTAATTAATATTTTAATAATTACATTAAAATGATTTTTTCTAGAAATTCCAGTTTATTTCAAAAGAATTATATTTCATTCCTTTGTTTTTGAACACATCAAAATGCAGTTAGAACCTTGCTCGAAACAGAAATAGCTTTCGCGAAAGAGACATGGTTCTAACTGCACATAGAATTTTGTCAAAGTAGTAAAACTTTTATTATATAAATTACAAGGGTATGGTAAAAAGTTCTAACTCGATTCAAAATTTATTGGCAAAAATAAAAAAAACATTTTCTATCATGATAAATGGAAAGGCATTGTTAGTAGATGTATTAAAAATGTAATATAGCATTATAATATTCCCTATCCTCTTATAAAAACAGAATTTCCTTTCGTGCCTATATCTTTTTTTATCACTTGCTTCTTTTGCAGCCTTTTGAACCTCAGGTGTTACTTGGAACACACTAAAATTGCAGTTTTCTGAGGTCTTTTTATGTTTAATATATTTTTTCAAGTCCCTCATAGATGTCTCAGCAAACTTAATATTTGCAGAATTTTCAGGTTCCAATTTTTTGTGCGATGTTTTGAAATTCAAGGTGTGCAGAGTTCACGAAAATTTTAAAACTGCTACACTAGTGAATGGCACTCTTATAATTTAAGAGCTTTGCTGTTCCTTGAAAATCTTTAGTCATCAGGCAGCATTTGAATGACACAATATGGGTGTCTTGGATTGACTTGTTTTAAAATTCCAATTAATCCAATTGGAGAATAGAAGTCAGTTTTGTTCATGGCAGAAAAAAAAAATGTTGCTGTGAACACTATTAATTTCTTGGACTCATGAATGTCCTGGTAAGGAGCACTTCATAGTTACTGATTTTACTTGAGGATTATCCTTGAGAAAATGTAGAACCGAATTTGAAATGATTGAATCTCGGTTTTGTGGAACACACGAATCCGACCATTTTACCGACTCAGTTACGTCATTTTCCCAGCTCATCTCAGCTAGTATGGTCAGTATTTTGTGAAAAGCACTAGCAATACCATTACCTGCGAGACCAGATAGAGTTTCATTCCACGAGGCATAATAAACTTGTTTATTAGGTGTGTAATACACAGTCAAGTTGTAGATGTTTAATTTTCTCAGGAAAAATAAAGAAGCATGTGGAGTCGGTATTACATTTTGCAAGTCAAATAGCAATAAAGGCATATCTTTGTTTATCTTCTCCTCATTTCTAACTTCTCGCATGTTCATTTTTGACGTTTAATGCACATCATACTCATATTTAATGTCAATCGTCAGTATTTGAGTTTGTTTCACCACTTTGAATTTCTCACAAAGGTCACATCTGTTGCTTTTTGGGGAGTGAAATCCAAGGTTAAACTCTGTGGCAAAAATTCTGTAGTACACTGATTTTCTAACTGCAATTATTTTTTCAGTGCAAAAATAATAATAATACTAAAATAAAAATACTGTCGGAGGTACAATTCCATATATTTTCCCAATACTGAGGGAAGAACCCAGATATTCTCTTTTCGTATGTGCCCTGCAATAATGGGACTCCGCTATTGGAAAGGATTTTATGTGTTCTCTTATTAAAACTGGGTCTCCTTTGGGTTCTGTTCTTTCCTCTTTGGTCCTGGGTTGGTGTGTTGGTTTCTACATTTTTAGTTGAATATGCAGTGCATACTGGCTTTTGCTATGTAGATAATATTCCTAAGTAGAAAGACTTTATACCTGTATTTTCTCTCCCTTACCAAAAAAAAAAAGGCATTTAAAGGAAAGCTTCCTTCTTGATGACTTAATTTTTATTCTATTCTTCTCATTATCTGCTTCGTCTTCATCTTCCATCCAATCATCATTTTCCCCTTTGACTTGTTGTTCATTCTCAATCTCTTTGGTTTTGCCGTTAACAATCGACAGGCTGTGTTAATAAGAAAATGCCTTTTTTCTGTAGCTGTGCCTAAGGAATAATATGAATCATGAATATCTGAGCACTCTGTGTCTTGAAATATTTTTCCCACACTCAAATTTACTTTGAAAATTACAGTTTTTTAATGTTTTCACTCTTGTTTCTGGAACATTTCCCCCCTTTTGCTTATGTAAGATTTGCCTGTTTGGTAAGCTATTTTCCTTGTATTACACTTCCATTTCATAGGATTAGCCACAATCTTCTTAGCTTTCTTTGGGGTTTGATCACGTCCTTGCATTCTAAAAATAATAATAATAATAATAAAAAAAAAAAATCGTTAATATCAAATTTGAAACAAATCTTTTACAGTACGGCACATATTATATAGTCCAAAGGGGTTTTTATTCTTAAGTCAAAAACTGTTCCCCTTCTGAGATGACAAGAATAATAAAAACTAACACCATATTACGATAAAATATTTAATAAATAAAAATAAAATTAAATTATAAGTATAGCGGCCGGAGCAACTTTACCTGAAAGTTTATTTTTTATTTTGTTTCTTTTTTATTCATTTTTCTCTTAAAAGCCGTAAGCCTAGGCTATTCCAGGCAGCACATCAAACATTTACAGCAATACAAAGTTGTAAATAAATATAACTATCACAAAACTAAATTTACTCATTAATCTCTCTGTTTGGAACATCACTTTGTTCTTTGTCTTCGATTCTCGTTGAAGTTTCATAATAATTTATGTTAGTCTGATTCGGCCTCATTTGGCTTGGTTTGATGACACTTCTTTAAGTGTTAAATACCTTTTCTTCTTCCTCCAGTTACGTAAAAAGAAAAGTTAGCCGGTAATAAAGGGCTTGGTTAGAAATAGTATGCTAACAGAGTAGCTTTATATTATAGTTTATGCAATATAATATGCATAAATATTATTCTCTTTAAAAATACCATATTACAAAATAATAAATATTACAATAAAGATACTTACCTCAAACTTTGAATGAAACTGTCATCGCTGCTCTCACTTGATATGGAATGGAGGAAATCAATTTCATTGCCTATGTCACTGAATAAATCAGGCAAACTTCTTAGATCGCCCAACTTATTTCCCATGTTGCTATGTCAATGAATTTAACTTTGCTCTACTTAAAACAGTACACAAAACTTTTATAATGAATGTAAATCCTCGTTAGTGCTCAAACAATCAATCATAACCTACTAGAACAATGATGCAGCTGATTAGTGTTCAAAATAAAAGCAGATAGAACCTTCTCACAGAGAAAATGCAGATAGAACTTTGTCAAACTGAAAAGTATAAATATCGTCTGCAGTGATAGAACCATGTCACACTAGTAGTTCGTTTATTTACCGCTAGAATGCAATTAGAGACAGTTCATTTTATAGATCTAACTTAGTATAATACAATAAATTCATAACCTCATTTTTGGAGAAAATGTCAGTTAGAACCTTGTCAAACCAACAAAGCGATTTGTCAATTTAACAGT
>BGPR01018783.1:0-30316 GCA_013235015.1 Araneus ventricosus | reverse complement strand
CTTTACATCACTGAGCGTTCAACCACTCCAATACAAAGGTAAAAGGATTAACTCCCTTGCTTTGTGTTTTTATTTCCTGCTATCTAATAAGATGACCCATCCTGATATGCAAAAGGGACTGTCATTTTCATCATCTAAGAAGTCATAGAATACTTGTATTAAATTCATGTGCTTGTAAATTAATGATTAAATTCTCAGTTTATGTTTTCCTAAAATACGATAATTCATGCCTATCACTACATATGAGACTTAGGGGCTCAGCTACTACTACCTCATATCAGAGCTCAGTTCATCATCTCCTTGCTAGAGAACGCTTTCGTAGGGATTGCAGCTTTCTGGAAAGTACTGCTTTTCACATCAGGTTTGGGCCCAGCCAAATTCTATTGTCATCCATCCAGTCGCATCACTTTTATTTAGAGGATAGGGTCCTTAATAGCCCTCTGACCTACATCCTCTCAGCTGAGGCTATATTTACACAGACGGCTCACATTTAGGAGTGGCTGTAGCTGGTATTGCACTTCTGAGTCTTCATGTTAACCAACAAATTCACCAGTGGTCTGCAAATCTAAGCTTTCCACATAATACCAGTTCTTCTGTTAGAATCTTATCCATAAAAGAGGCTTTAAATTGGGCTAATCTGAAGGGAATTCCCAGCATGAATCTGGGAGGACAGTGAGTTGCACTCCAAATAATTTTTTTTCCTTCCAAGTTCTATCCAATTAACTACAGAAGCAGAAACCTACTGCAAATGCATTAATGGATGTTGGTTTCCCCCGGTTAGGAGGCTGCACATAACCTTGCCAAAAGCTAAGATACTTTAAAGAAGGACCTACTTCCATCTTCAGGCCCCGAAATGACATCCCAAAAAAGTGCTTAGGAACCTCTCAATAAATGTAAATGATTGGGATTCAGAAGGCTTGGGAGATCTATCTATAATATATCTATAAGGTTTCCTCTAAAACCAAGCTTCATGTAAAGAGAGAATCCACTTTTTTTGCTAAGCACTGCATGATCCTTTCCTAACTGCACACTTTAGATCTGGCTTCAGCCTAATTTATATCTTCCATGGGAAAAGGGGAACCTATCCACTACGCAACTTCTTGTCCTCTAACGTCATCTTTCATTTTACCAAACCATGCAGAACTTAACTTTGGGTGCAGCACCTACCAAACTATCAAGAATAAAAAAATGCCCCAAATTGATTCTTTTCACCGTTAGCACAGCCCCTTGAACAGCAACTGGACGCAAATCAATACATCCAACCCCTGCAGCTGGACAGCAATACGGATTGAACGAAGTATTTTAAAGAAGGAATTTTCACTGTATGGAATTGAGAAGCCTTTGTTGCCTTGAGGTAATATTTTTTCCCATGCCGAAGCCCCGTAAAGTATGATTCTTTCTATAGTTGTAAAATAGGTTTTCCTTCTGATATTTTTACTCAGACCTCAGTTTGAAGCAGCGATACTTTTTATTTTTTTAATAAAGGTTAAGCTATTTATTTTTTAACTCGGACAGATGTGTGGCGAAATTTAGCTTATCGTCAATAAAGACCCCAAATATTTGATGCTCGATTTCTTTTTGAGAAGATTACTTCACCATCTTATGCCTGCTGACCAGCGAGAGCAATTTCTATTTTTGCTGAAATGCAAGTAGTTGAATTTATCTGCTGAAATTTCCAGATTATGTTCTGCAGTTCAGGATTTAAATTCAATTAGGGCTTCATTTGCAATTGATTTAACTTTGGCCTTTGTTGGTTCTTGTATAAGAAAAATAAAGTAATCTGCAAAGGCTTGAAGATGAACTCCTTCTGGTCAGGATTGAGTAAGAACTTCGTTGGCCACAAGATTCGAATATGCTGGACCAGTGCACGAGCCTTGTGAGCAGCCTCGATGTTGTGGAAGTAGAGCTGGTCCTTGAGGGGTATTTAAAGCTACTTGCCTGCCTGAAAGCAGCTCTAGTAAGGTTTCTTTTGTATTGGAGTGGAAATTAATATCTTTTAGACTGTTTTTGATTGAATTATATTGCAAGTGGTCGAATGCACCTTTTATGTCAAGTGAGATCACCAATGGATTTGATTTTGTTGATCTTGCAATTCCAATTTTATCTATAAAGTCAACTATCGCTTCTTCGTACGATTTATTTATAGTGAAACCATATTGATTATCCGCTTGCAGCTTATTTGTCGTAAGATGAAAGTTAAGACGTTCCAAAAATAGTTTTACTACTACTTTACCCAACGTTGGTAATAGTGATACCGGGCGGTATGACTTCGTTTCCGACTTAGGTTTCCCTTTTTTGTGGAATAAGACAATTCTGCCTATTTTCCATTTCGTCGGGAAATATTGAAGATTGAGACATCTATTATAAAAAGAAAGGAGAAGTTTTGGAAAATATTTAAATAAAGATTTAAAAATAAAAAAAATCAATGGCTTCATAAAATGGAGCCTTCTTTCCAGGGACATTTTGCAAAATCCGTTTCAATTCGTTTTGAGTGAAGGGTTCTTCTAAATGATGATGAAATGTAGGTTGGTGTGAGAAAGAAATTAGTTCCTCTGGATACAGTTCTTTTAGAATATTAAACGCCAATTATTTAGGGTCACCCTTTTCAAGTTGGCCAAAAGGTTTAAACAATTCCGAAGGGTGGATATTGTCTTTAATGAAAGGTTTATACGGGGTACCTTAGGAATCTGTGGTCCCTAAATTTTGATCTTTAAAAGATAATTTTTAAAAAAAGCTTTTTTATTTGCTATTTTCTGTTGATAGTTCAGACTTGAGTTCCCGACCTTACAGATACTCTTCTCTGGAGGGCTCTAAGCTCATTCTTTTTAATGTCAAAAACTTGGGTGCGTCAAATGATGTTAAAATTCTTTTTTACTCTTTTCGTCTAGTAAGAACGTTTAAAAGCCTGGAAAATTGACGTTTGCAAGTTCTATGTGATCCTGTCAAGATCTTCCTTTGAGTTACAGAAGATAATTTCTTGTTGGATGGTATGAACTTTGGATTTCAAATGTTTAATGATTTTATTGTGATTCCCATTGGCCGCATATCGACAACAGTATTTTTCAAACATTTCCGTTTTCCTTCGCTTTTTCTATACATAAGGAATGTATATATCATCAATTTACTCCGCTTTGTCTGTGCCTTCTGGATAACCCCCAATATCTTAGCTTGACCTTCGTTGCGATGTAAAAAATGCCAATTAAAGTGAGCAAGTGATTCATGCATCATCCTGCTACCTTTCGTCGTATTCATGTTCATTGCGCATTTTCTCGTACGCACTGCATGCGGAACCTTCCAAAGCGGGTGTGGAGCGTTGCATCTACAAATAGATAAAAAAAATGGCGAATCATTTTACGGATGATTACCAAAGCCTTATTACCAAATAGACAGCTGCTTAGAGGCCTCGAGGGCCTCTCGAAATATTTTTTGGGGGTATTTTCAGGGTAATTTAAATCTGTGTTTCCATTTGCTTTATAAGAGCCGTGTACTCGAACTTATAAAAATCAAGTATTGTTTAAATTTCAGAACATTATTCTTATGATTTATTTTGTGTTTTTTCATTCTCGCATATTAGTGCGGTCCAATTTCGATTGTCCTGCCAAAATTTGTACCAAAGTATTTGGATTTTGCTGATAAAATCTGTAATTTGTTTTACTATTTTTTGCATTTCTTTTCAATTTATACTTTTTTATACATTAGATTCTAAATTCAAATCTCAATAAGGTGGTACCAATTAAATTTTTCGTCATTTCAGCTTGTTACAATACTTGTTACTTGTCCTATTTGGGCAGCCAGTTTCCTTAATTGGATTGATGACAAAATTTTAAAGATTTCTTTTCCTGCCTTAACCCTCCGTTAGTCGCGCGGGGTACAGGTGTCCCCCAATAGTTTTCAAAACTCTGCGCTTTCAATTCCATTCATTGTTTAGAGATCAAAATTTCAGTTCCTGAACTTGAAATACTCCGGAACAATATCGCACAGTCAATCAAAAGGTTAATGCACGAGAGATAAGAGAACAAAAAGACACATGGGGGACAGGTGTATACCGGAGACCTAAAGGTGCAATACGAATTTGCGGTTGGTCGTTCTTCTTCTTTCGCTGATTCTGTAATAATGCTTACTTTCTTAACGACTTATTATACTTTCCCGTGTGAAATTCTGGTACTTTGCTCCGTTTAATATTTAATTTTGTAAATATTTATTTAATTTCAGTGAATTTCATTCTAAAAAATAGTAGAACTAGAGCTAAACAACGAATAATTGGATTTCTAGCCCAGAATTTGCCAGAAAGGTTTTAACAGGGATCAAAACTAATTTATGTAGATGCAATTAATTCAAATATACGGGAATTATTCAAAGAATTTTTCCATGCAAGAAGCGAGAAGTAAAATCGTGAATATTTCGCTACGTTTTTGTCATAATTATTTACCATGAACTTTTCAGTTTCTATTGACTACTGGTCAGTCGACAGTGACGATAACAAAAAATCCCCTGAAATTGTATCATTTGTAATATGACAAAAGGAGTTGATATTCTAGATAGCTATGACAAAGAAATGATGTCTGTATAAATGCTTGTCATTGGATTACGGTTTTTTTTCCATTCTTTCAAACAAATCTACTATTAACGCTTTTGTAATTTTCAAACAATAATATCGATAAGGATATGAAAAGACTTGATGCCATCAGAAATTTCAGTTTCTTATTTATTTTACTTTAAATTTTATGCCTTCCGATGGAATTTAACGAACGGAAAATCTTATGTTAGGAATCAACGGTACAGGACCAAAAAACAAAAAATTGTTTGAGTAATAAAGGTAGATGCAAATATTGTGGAAGAAATAAGGACAAAACTAACAAAAAATACTGTAAAAAAGGCCATGATTGAGCCTAGAGTAAGCATTTATAAGAAGTATATGTAAAATGTGATTTTTCTAATCGTTTTTATAATCCTTATAAAAATATTGAAAATAGTCATCTAAAATTACTTTTTCCTTTTTTTTGCATTTCTTAGATGTTTATTCTTTAATTCGTAGCTGATATGTCTTTTCTCAGAAGGAAACATTTGTAGAAAAAAGAAAGAGAAAATGGGGACATATGTACAAAATTTCGCGCGCCTAACGGAGGCTTGAATTGTATTTCATAAAAAGTTAATTACACTTTTTGAAGATAAATAAAGTACAAAAATTTTCTCCTTTTTCAGTTAAAATTATTTCTCTATAACTGTGTATTAAAAACTGTCCTGTTGGTCCAAATTCTGCAATCTTCCTTAATTATATGTTTGTAAAGTTTGCTTGAATTGTGTGTACTAAAACCCGAACTATTTCAGAAGATTTTAGAACAACAGCAAGCCACTGCTCACAATTATGCTATGATGCATAATTTCTCAAGGCTTAAGAATGGTTTCAGTTCTTTCACAATTCTTCGCATACAACAATCAAGTTTTTCATTTGTCTTAAAGCTTTTATAAATCATATTTTAAATCAATGCATTTCTGATAAGGGAATTTAAATATACAGTTCCGAAGGGAAAAAAACGACCGACCGAGTTTAATTCCAACATCGTGCAGTCACACCGCCTTGAAAGGTATTAGCGTCCAAGAAAGCGTTTTATGTTTAAATAATGCATAAGTCTTCGTTTTCACATTTAAATTCCGAGAAATTTCAAAATTTTCAACGGCATCAAAACATTATCGTCGCTATGAGTTTTAAACTACATTAAAAGTTATTTGCAGATACTGAATTTCACCATCTTACGTCTATTAGATTTGGAATTACAAGTTCTAAAATTCTAGTGCTAACGTTAAAATAAAATTATAGATATTTATTTAGGTATTGAGAAATAAAACGGTTATTGACTTGAAATACGATTGTTTTAATAATTTAATTTAGACTTCGTATCTCCTAATCATTCATTTCATTTGAAACTTATTTTTAACTTGTGACATAATTTATCAAAATTAATGACCATTATATGACCATGCAAAATGTCGGTTCATTTCTATGAATAGTTTTAGCATGCTAATATATTTTCTGTTTTCCCTTTTAAAAGATACACTTGGGTTGGTGAGGGGAGCATTCACAAATTTCAAAAAGTCATCAGCTTTCTGAATTTGGTATTGAATTCAAATTAGCTTTAAATACTATTTTCTGACCATTGTCATGTAAGAATGAATACATAATACGCCATAACGTTTTGCTGCTAATTAAGCAAAATTAAAAACGCTTTCCATTGTATTGTGTTTTACTTATTGTCGCTGTTTTTATATTGGTTCGGGATTCTCTGTGCTCACGGTAAATTTCAATTTTTACAATTTTTGATAATAGGCTACTAGAATATTGCACACGGAATGCAAAAATTCATTGAAAAATAGGATTATACTTCGAGTATAATACATTTACTATAATACATACTTCGGACTATAATATTGAGTGTTTTGTTCCTTTGATTGCTTGTATCTCCGTCCATCTCAGTGTATGTTTGCAAATTGTGATAAAATTTGGAATTTTGTGTGTTTAGTACAAATATCATCCGATTGCTCAGTTTATCTTACTGCTGTCTGAAAGAAACTGCTCCCTTCTGCTGTCTGCCTTTCTGTGTTGAATAAAAATATTTATCTGATTTCATCACTAAAAAGTAAGTATTGGGAACTTTACTTTTTGCCTCATAACGTTATTGAAAACTAATAAGAAAGGATATTAGTGTATACATACTATAGTTAGACTAATAATCTTATTTTTTTTTCATACATTAGTTTTTCTATTCCAAAACAAAATTGAGTTATAGAGATCTAAATGTTTAACTCTACCATTTTGTACCTTTGGCCACACTGTTTTTTTACTTTGACCGGGTCAAATATACAATGCTTCTCATATTTAGGGATAACTTGATCCAAGATGATTTTCTCAGATAATCACCTGAAAATTTGAGGCCCTTCCCTAAGTCTCAGAAAAGAAAAGTAACAAGTAAAGGTAGGCCAAAAGCTCAATCAAAGATTATTAACCCTGAAAAACTGGCCTTACAGGCTTTAAAATCAAACCATGGCCCCAAAACAAAAAACGTAGAAAGGGACTGAAAGGAAATTCTGCTGCTTTAGCAAAAAAGGCTAACACAAAGCTTTCTGAAAATGATGAAAGTCTTTTAAAACAATAAATATGATTAAAGATGTTCATAGTAGCATAATGAATATATTTTATAACGAACGAATACTTTAAGAACTATTAAATCTTTTAAATAACCTGTTCCTATGTATAAAAACTATGTAATAATATCTTTAAAATTATGTTTAAAATTAACTAATATTATCTAACAATATAATATTATGTATAAAACTGTCTAATATTATCTAACACTATTATATTATTATAAACTATGAGAAACTATGTAATATTTTGTATAAAACAAACTAATATTATGTATAAAATATATTTAATTCTTCTTATTGTATTATGTTATTAATTTCTCGTTTATATTTGTCTTCATGATAATTTCAAGTCAAAGGTACAATACCCCCTGTTTAGAGATGCAACACTATGTTGTACCTTTAACCGCAGTGTAAGATTTAAAACAAAATAATTAAAAATTAATTTTTTTAATAAGTAACAAATGCAAAACTAAGCACACTAAAGTTCAGCATTCACAACAGAAAAGTGAGCTTAAAAATAAAGCCAATAAAAAGTTAATACTCCAAATAGGTCAGAGGTACAACACCCTCCCGTACATAGTTTTTATTACTACTATATTTTATTATTACTATAGATTATTACTTTTTATAGATGTCCTACAGAATAATTCTATATGATTTTAATTGGAAGCCAATGATCCATCATATATTTTACTACTTGAAATATGTGTTAAAATAATTCATATTTCACTTAGTAAAATATATGATGAAAAATTAGCTTCCATATTTGACGAAAAAAGTCTCCAATAACAAAAATTAAATATATATAGAATAAATTGATGAACATTCTGAGTTATAAAGGGGATTTTCGAAGGAAAGTTTATTTTAAAATGGTAGAATTGAAAAGTGCATTTTTTCAAAAAAATTATCCTCTAAGCTTCCACGTTTTTCACTTTGCTTAAGTTTTGCACCTGTGTCTTTGCGTTAAGAAACCTGTCGTATTTAATTAGCAGTTGTAAGAACACTAAGTTGCCAGTAAATACTGGATCAAAACTGATTAATGTTAACAGAGAATTAAATGCACCTCTTTTTTAATTGCTTTTAAAATAAAATGTGGAAGGATTTCATTGATTAATTGAATAAATGAATCTTAAAGAGAGATGTTAATCAGGAATATAATACATTGAAAAAGGAAGGCAGAAATAAAGCTAAGAAAGGAAAATCTAAACAAATCTCATCTCGCTGTCAATAAGCTATGAATCTTAACACTAATGTTAACATTTCGTTAAAACAATAAAAGGTTAATGCTTTTACTACTTTCGTTCATAAATCAAAACTTATGGTTTTAAATATTAGTGATTTCAGCGTAATGGTAACTAAAGTTTAAGTGTAATTTATACAAAACCTTTAAAGATCTACAATATCTTTTTATAAGATAGAATCAAACTTTTCAGGAAAATTTTAAAACAATTTAAAATTTGTAATGCATGAAGTAATAATCGATTATAACAAGTACACTACAACTTGAAAGATGCAAATAAAATATAAGGCATTTAAATTGTCACATAAATGAAAATTTCATTACCGATGTTTAAAGAAAAGCAGAGAACTAAACAATTTACATAACAAATTAACACATTTTGTTTGGTTTTTTTCCCCTCAAATTTGGTACTTTTAGGTTCCATATGCCATGAACGACGGAAAAAACGGGCGGTTTGTTTCTTTTTTAGGTTAAGGAGTTTCATTTTCTATTTTTAGCGTAATTATTTAGACAATACGTCTAAAATTATACATTATGAATTTTTTTGTTGTCTGAAATTTGGATAGACTTATTGCAGCCCGATCTGAACCAAAAATTAAATTTTTCATCTGGCTCTCACTAGGCAATAATATGTCATATGCATTTTATTTCTGAGTTGTATTGTGAGTTCGCATTCTTTCTGATGCATTATCTTTAATTAAAAAATAAAAACATATAAATCCTAACTCTATTACCGATCAGGGCAATGTGTTGCTTAATTCAGCAAGGCAAATTGAGTGTTAGATGATTAAGCAGATTTTACAGGAATGATCAAGAGAAGAAAAAAGAAAGTTGAATACCAGTTATAAATTTTGTTATAACTATTCTTTAAATGAACGAAAAATTAGGAACTATACATATGTTAGCCATAAAGTGGCTCGCCTTTTGATTGCCTTTTTCATTTCAGATTAATCGATATCATTCTAGGGTTATTTTCTTTGATTTTAAGTCTATAATTCTAATAATAGAGTTTTACTCTATCGTCAGAATTATTTTTATAACATTTTGACTATGATGTTTTAATGGAAATGAATGCTGGAGACTTTCTAGCATATTCTTTATTTAACACCAAAACAATTTACATATTAGGAGCATCTTCTGTATAATTCTGAAATGAGCTGAATCGAAAACTTTCAATTGTTATGAATAAATGATATGTCTTCTTTTTTACCGTTCTTGTTTCCTGCAGTGTTATTGTGGGAATTTTGTTTCAATGCCCAACAATTCAGCTTTGAACCAGACCCCACTTTTGGTTGGGTAGCCTTACTGGAACCAATAGAGAATCATAAATAAAATGACGAATCATGAAAGAGGAGTTTATGTTTGAAACTGAGGCCATGAACTTTCTGTTTTGCAGGTTTGAGTGAATGATTGTTATGTTGCAGTGGTGTAGTCTTAAAAAAGCAGTATCGGGACGTTCTAAAAGCAGCGCCAGAATGCTCTAACCTTATTTATTTTTCGTGGGAAAAAAGTAGAACCGGAACGACATTCCGGCTAAACTACAGCCCTGTTATGTAGGGGAAGGAATTGTAGGCTATTGGTTTACAGATTATGCCTTTAATCCAAATTTTATCAAATGGTATGGCAGTAACGAAAAAGACGACTGCAATTACCACCTGGAGACACTAAACAAGATTAGCGACAACCAGTACGGATTCGAAGGGGGCGTTTTACGTGACTAACAATTCAACATCTCATTCAAACAATCAATGAAGGCAAAATGAAAAATCTTCACGGTCTGGTACTTTCAATAGTCATTAAGGGCGCTTTCTATAACATTCAACACTCCTCAATTCTCAACTATCTGGACAATAGTCACTGCCCCCAAACATATCAACCATCTTCAGAAATCTACTGCTAAAAGAAAAAAAATATTATCATCTCCAACGAAGGAGCAGTTATTAGAGGCTAAAGGATGGGCTACCGAAAGGGTTCCTGCAGTGTCCCAGTAGCACAGAAATATTATGTAATATTTGTACAATGTTATAGAATAGTATTAACACCGAGGAACAACGAATACCGTAACAAAGTATTGTAATGTATGTATAAATATTTACGAGGTATTAAATTTTCACAAATAATATAAAAAAATGTTTAAAAAAAAAAAACCTTCATTTTAACTCAGGATATCACTCGATTGGAGGTTTTATTTCAAAAAACTCCACTGGAACAATTATTCTTTAAGATGCTGAATATTACATCATACAATGCATACAATATTTTAATTTCTACATTAATAGACGTTATTCATTATTTTAAGCTGAAGTTAATCTTACCGTCAAAAGATGACAGCATGATCATATTGTAACACTACATTTATCAGCGTTGTTCAATATTTTAAGGTGAAGTTATTCTTATCGTCTACATATGGCAGCATGATCGTACTGCAACATTACATTTATGAACGTTGAATCGTATGTCCAAAAAAATACTTTACAAAATGTTCATTTGAATAATAATGTTTACACAGTCACTTTGTTTTAATGTATATAAAATGCGCGCCTGAGTCAGCTAAGGAAGTTAACCATAAAACAGCTCTCACATATGGAATATCTATTGTTCTGTGAAAAAAATTCGAGTGTTTTTCTCATTGTAAAAATATGCACGTGATTTATTGTTGCGAATCTTATATTTGATTTTCAATCAACTCTGTAATTATAAATGTTAAAGGCATCTCGTAATATATTGAAGGAGGAATAAATAAATTTCAAAATTGTTTTAAAACCTTTCTAACATATTATTATAATTGCTTTTAAACCTTATTTCCTTAATTTATTAAATTAGCAAACTTAGACATAAGAGCAAAAATTGCTTCCTCTTTGACTTCAAATTTCATTTTGAATTCAAAATTGTAACGGTAAAAGATAACGGTAAAGATAACGGTAAGATTTAATTAAAAACACTATTGAGAATTAATTGTGAATGGGCATGAAATTTCGTAGAGATCCGAACTCTGTAACTACATTTTATTATCATCATTTAAGCTTTCTGGGTAAGGTCGCTGGCCCAGTGGTAAAGTGCCGCTTTGGTAAACAAAAGATTCTAGATCAAAAAATAACAAATTGTTACCCAGAAATTCAGAACTTTGGAATTAAGTGATTAATATTTTCCTATGCTTCTAAAATGTATTTTGAAAATATTCAGTATACTGTTATATTATGCAATATTATATAATATTATTCAGAATAGTACAATATTATTTAATATGGTATAATATTATACAGTATTATATGACATTATCAAATATTATTCTAAAAACATTGTACAATATTGAAAGCGTCTTACGTTTTACATTGTTTCAATGCAAGTGTGAACAGCCGTAGTGACATGAACGTGTTAAAATACAATTTGGCATGAGACTTTTTAAAACAATGTTACATAAAGGCAGTTTATTTTCATTAATTTGTATATTTATAGCAAATTTGTTAATAGTATCATTACGATTTTTTACAGCTGATTGGGATTCGATAGATATGATTCTCTCCATTGGAACCAGAAGAGCCGCCCGAATGAAATTGGGGTCTGCTGTAAAGTTGACTTATTTCCCAGCATAATATTATTGACTATTGCAATTTTAAAATTTATTACTTTACACAATCTGGTATAGTAGTGCCTTACGGAATACTTGGAAATGGCAAATAATTAAATTTTTTTATAATGTTAACTTTTCAATTCCACAAAAAAAAATCGTTAATAAATGCAGGAACGAAAATAATTGCTTCATAGACTTTCAAAATACAATTTTGTGTGCGACTTACTCGAATAAGGCCATGTGACATTTATTTCATTTTTTACATGTTTTATAGCGTTCGCTGGTCATATAATCACGATTCTTGTTATGGCTGATTCGGAATTTATAGATAAAATAGCAAAAGGGGTTCAACATTCATGACAAATGCTAGATTTCCGGCATTTCTTTTAATTTCAAACAAAATTTAGAAAGAATTGAAATAATTTTTTTTTGCCTCTTTTTCAGTGAAGTGAGTAAAATAAAGTTCTACATCAGATGAAATGTTCAACACAAATGAAGGGAATATAAATTTAGTGTTGCTACGTTATAAGTCGTATGCGACATGATAGACACCATAATCCAAATAGGACGCCTTATGAACAACAAACATTTGGAATACTTAAAGTAACTGTTCAGAGAACTTGTCGTCAAAGATGATGCACAGCTCGAATTATTTGAAGAATGAACTATGATGCTCGGATGATGAACATCCTCATGCAACTGGCCATTGCTATTCCAAATTTGTATTCCTTTCTATCTGTGTTATACAATTCATCTGGTGTATAAATTTCTTTTATTTATTTCACCGAGAAACAGCGATCTGTGACGAATACCTTTTGCATTTCCGTCTCCACATTCTATTGCCAAATGAATTTTACTGTACGCTTGACCTACCATTAAATTTCGAAAAAACCTTTGTATATTGGAATTTTGAAATACCTTGCTGAGGACATTTATTTTATTTAGTATATCATACCAATTGACCCAAACGTAACAAAACTCGAAAATAAATAAATTTATTTTCATTTAATATAATTCAGTATTTCATTTTCAGGCTGCTGGTATGTTAATAAAAGTATCTCAAAGAACGAGGAAATTTTTATGCTTGGTATCTTTATTTATACTGGTCGATGTGAAATGTGCACAGATCGCGTGATAATATTCAAATGTATGTATATTTGGATTAACCCACTGACTGCTTAAAACGCGATTTCCGCGGGTAGGAGGTAAATCTATTTTCCGCTGTAACCTACGAGATTCTCAAGCTAATGTGTTTACTTAATAATAGTATAGCGTGGAATCATATTATACTAATAAAGCTTTGCATGCAGATAAGAATTCGCTTAGTTCAAAGGTACTTGAACATATTTGCAAAGTGTGTACTAAATAGTGATTTTTAAAAAAATCAGAAGTCTGAGGGTTAAAACAAAAAAAGAAAGAGAAATCAAAGGCATTTTCTTTTTGTAAAATCAGGCAGCTGTCAGAAGGCCTTGCGCTCGCACACTTCGTACTATCCTCGTGCCATATATTGGTATTAGATTGCATTTTCTCACGTAGTTTTTTTCAGGTCTCTAATTAAAAATTATAATCTTTTCAATGAAAAAAATAAATATTGTTTATTAGTTAGGAAATTATGGAGTAATTTCGCAAAAATATCATAAATAAGCAATTTAATATACAAATACGCTATTAAATAAATAATTATTAAACAACTCTACAATTAAATTATTTCTCAGTCAATAATGGCAACTGTTTTAGAGGAATGATTTCAGACTTTCTGTATTTTCAGTAATTACATCATATTTAATCCTTATTAAAAATTTCATTTAGTACTTACCACTATCTTTAATATAATTTACTCTTTATATAAAGGTATGTAAATTTTTTAAATCAACCTTCGGAATTGGGATGTCAATTTCTTTTATTATGCATGCCGCTCTTTATATTAAGAGTGGTGTAATGTATAGAAATTTAAACAAATATGAAGAGTTTGCCTTCATCTGCCAGGAAATAAGTTCAATTTCGATCGTGTTGTTAATTAGTTATTGGAACGCCGCATTTGAGGGGTAATACAGAAATTCACAGCAGAAGGTTCATCATTTTAAAAATTAGCAAGCCTCACTTTTTTGCTCTTCAGAACACTGTGTTACGTAATTTAGCAAAGATAATTGCGTATTAGATGATCTATCAAACTATTCAAGAAAGATCGAGAATAGAAAAAAGAAAGTTTAATACCTCTCATAAAACCTTTTATAACCATAATTTAAATCAGTGTATTTGGCCATAACTGATTTGCCGTGAAGCAAACGGGCATCGATATTTTTTTCTTTCCTTTTCCGGTTTGCCGCTATTTTTGATTCTCGTAACAGCACTATCAATATTTGTCAACAGATGGCGTAGTTTGTCAATGCCATTGAACTGCTTTCCATCCGGATCTTTCATTGATGGGTGTCCCCACCCTCGCTGAAGAACAGAAGCAGAAATTAATGCAGCAAAAAAATATGCCTTTTTGTCTTCTGGTAAAAATGTTGACCAGTTGGGGTTAAACATAGTTGTTAATTGCCTCTTGTAGCTTAAGGGGTAGTTTTGTATATCATTTTATTCGTTATTCCATCGACATCTAAGGTTTTAGTAATTTTTCGTTGCTTAATGTTGTCAATCTTCTTAGAGGCTCTTACAAACTTGGTCATAACACGTTGATAAAATTTCCTCCAAATTCATTCACTGTTTTTTCTGTATTTACGTCAGCTATTTCATTATCTATAAATTGGGATTCGAAGTGGTCTACCAGAAATTTCGGGGGTTTTGTCGTCTTCTGTAATTTAGTATTAGAAAAGTGGCAGGATTGATTAGCGATAGGGGGTGTATTTACTCTTTTTAGCCTTTTTTCTGTTTTATGCTAGAGTATTCCATTGTTGAGGGAGGGCACATAAGTTCGCTTTGCGCTTAATTAAACCTTTAAGGCTCTTGAGGGTCGGATTGTTCACGGTTTTAATCAGTTTTGGATACAGAATCTCTAAATATCTGCAAGACCTTCATTAGCCTATTTCGTTCAGATTTTAATTTCCGAAGGTATGGTAAAAGATGGAGGTATTCTAAAATACAGAAAATAAATAAAATAAAATTGCAAAAATAACATACAGCCTTTTTAGCTGCTGGAGGAAAATTAGACGGATGGTAATTTTGGTAAATAATAACTAAGTTTTTAGCTATCATCTACCCAGTAATGTTACAAACTACGGAAAAGCAGGAACTGTCAGATACACGAACATCATTTCAATCTATGTTTTCAAAATTGCAAGATTTTATGTATAAACTAGTTATGATCATACAGTTAGAATATACAAATATATTTTGGTACGAATATAAAAGAAAAAAATTAAAAAATGAATTCAATAATATACTACGATGTATAAAAGATCTAAAGGTCAGAATGAAATCATCTATGAAGATAAAATTAAAATTTTATATTATCAATACACTTAATAAGAAAAAAGTGAAACATCATTGACACTCGATTTACTGTTCTCAGAAAATCTTACGTCCAGATCCATTTCATTAACGTCGCGGACGGACATCATAATGTGAACCGCAGTCAGATGACGATGACGACACCTGAACTGCCAACCCCTCTCTAAACTTCATCACCACACTACCGGAAGACGTTTGACCCCCTACATTTGATTTAACGTGCAACAGGCTTACATACACAGCGGATCTTCTGCGGAATCGAGATTCAAACTTAGAACCCTCTGGCCTCGAAACCAAGAACTTATCACTAGACCACCGCAGCTTCACAACTTCAAAAGCCTTATGTCATTGGTGTTTTTGTTACCGCGAGATACGTGAAGTAATTTCTATAATTCCACGAGAATGGAGTAGGTAGGGAAGAGACCTGCCCTTAGGCAATTTCTGTTAGGTTAAATGAGTGGGGCAGAGGCGCTGGTGGAAGTCATAAGAGACCAGGGATTATCAAACAAACATTTATTAACATAGACACAGGACAAAAACATTAAGACAGTAATAAGAGCACATCACAGTTCGGCTACGGAACTTCGTGATCTGGTGAGAGGTTAGACTCGCAGCCGCCGTCTATACGTACTTGGAGTCACGTGAGCATTGGATGCATCCGGGTATCAACAATTTCTTTGTCTTGAATTTAAAAAATGAGCAAATCATTATTTACATATTATCATATTATTTACATATTAGCAAGTAAAATAATTAAAGCAAAGTTAATCCAGTTTGTATTAATACATTCTAATACATTTGCTGAAAAAAATTATTATTAATAAGAATCAATGATTAATCTTTCATTGGCCCTTTTGAGGACGAGTCTGATGGGCGTGCCAGCTACTTCGTAGCGTTCAGTGCGCGGCTGTAGACAAAGAGTTAAGCGTTAAGAAGTAAAAAGATAATTTCAGTAGAAAAGTTGTTACTGAAATTGAGAAGAAAAGATTAGAGTTGGGAATCGCGACAAAAAAATACCCTTTTGTTTGGCTATAGACAAGCAACTTTTATTTCAAATTTTCAGTAGACTTAAACTTTTCTTGATTTTTATTTCTGCGAATAGGAATAGAAATTTACAGTATTCGTTTAATTATTTAAATTTGATTAAATTTCCCCTCCAATTTTAAACTTTTCCTTTAATTTTTTGCTGTAGAAAGTTAAATACTTTCTGTCAAATTTACACAGTAAAAACTTGAAAGATTCCTTAACTTATCGAATAAGCAATAGATGCATATTTGTCATTTAATAATATCTTAATTGAAATTCAAATTAATTAAATTGTTCTAAAATCTCGACACCTACAATTTTCAGAAATTTTACTATTGAATATGTGGGTGGTTGGAAGGATCAGAAATTTTACATGACCATACGCATTGATCTTCGCAATCAATTTCGGTTGAAATTGATATTCTCAGATGGTGCCTTTGAGAAAATTTTACGCATCTATTTTGATAAATAAATAGATAGTACAATGAAAAATTCTTAGTCTTTTCTTTTACCCACGCCGGCCCAATCACTAAATTTTATAATTATTTTTTTTATGGCAGTTATGCCATATATTAAGTAAATTTCAGTTCGTTAGCAGAAACAAAAGCATATTTCCCCTTTTTTATCTCTGAAATTTTAGAAAATACCTGAAACATGACTCGGATTGATCTTTAAAATGAGCATTCTTTTAAGAATTCTAAATGTTTTATAATTTTTCCAGCGCACATTTGAACATTTCAATACTTTTTAAAATATATAACAAGCCTGCTTCTTGGATTGATCCCACCCTAGAGCACTTCATAAAAACCCATAATCTTTATTGTGTATGAAATGCATTAATCGCGCTGTTCGTAATCGAAGTTTTAAATTTTGGTGAGAAGCAATAGTAGTAATGACAACCCATTGATTTTCTCAGGATTAAAGAAAGGAAGGAGATTTTATTTTCAACGGAAATGATTGCTAATCAGATAGGAAATTCGTTAAAGTGAACAGTTTCCTTTGAAGCTTCTTAACGCAGGCTTCGGGATGGGAAGTCAGCATAGAAAAAAGCGACCGTCACGAGACTGAAACATGTCATACCAGCGCAGGCGCATTGATGCGGCCACGCATACCTCTACTCTCGTAGGCTGCGTATATTAAAGTGCTGACATGGAATGCGAGCCTGCGCTACCTTAACTACCAAAGTTTATGTAAGCACAAGTTTGACTTAACAGGCTCAATGTAAAAGTAAATTCTTTAATAATCTCCGAAACATGGATGGGAGACGATGAACAAGTTCGACATTCCTAATTTCGATTGTGTTGTTGAGTTTAAAAGAAGTGAAGCTCATGCTAGAGGCGTTGCCATTTGCCACAAAATATTATATTACTATTTTAACTCTAATATACGTATAATATTGACAAATACTGAGGATTTAAATGTTCGAGTTTTGCGTATTGCAGCTGTATGTAAACTGGAGAATGGTGTTAAAATGGCCATGACAATCATCTATATTTCACCAAATGAAAAAAATTGATGACATAATTTTTTTCCATAAGAGAGCATCGTTAGATTGGCCACGATTACCATGAAATGCCACTTTTTTTGGCTAGCGATTTTAATTTTATTTTTGTGGATAAAAAAATCTGAGCCCTTTGTTCAATTTCTTTTCGATGAATTTAATGTAACTATGAACAGTAATCCAATAGTGTCGTCGACAAGTAATTTCATTATTTTTCAAAATATGTAACAAGCCATCTTCTTTAATTGTCCCGTCCTAGAGACTCTTCATTAATACCAAGTATTTTTTATTATTTATGAAATGTATTAATCCAGCTGCTTTTAGCAAAAATTACAAGCCAATGAATTTCTCAGACTTTATTAAAGGAAGGAGGTTTTATTTTTCGACGGAAATAATTACTAACCACATAGGAAATTCATTAAGTTAAATGGTTTCTTTTTATTCATAACAAAGATATTACATGTTTAATTTTTAAATAGAGGTCGAAAATATTTTATCAAGATATATAGAATGAATAAATGTTATATTTGAAATTACGGAAATAAAGGTAAATTTTTAGGAAATAATATTTCAAAAAATTGCATAAGGTGATGAAATGATATTTGGAGTCATTTTTTTATTTTTTAGTGAATCTTCCCTTTTTTGACTGCTCTGAGTTCGAAAAAACCATTTTTGGAATTATATCCATCTATCTGCTAACACATTAAGTCAAAAATGGATGGAATTAAAAAGATGAAATTCGGTATCTGATCTTTATACCAAAATTGTAGATTTGCACCAAGTTTTGGACGCAATCCGTCTAGAGGAAATCTGTGATTTTGTTCATCTAAGTGCAGTCATGGGAACAACAAACGAAATACCTTTAATTATTCCACCGCCGTTCTTTGTACATTATAACAAAAGGTACCAATTTTCCAGCAAGAGCGTCTACTAAATAGTTAACTATCTGAAAATTCCCTAGAGGGTCGTCTACAGGTTTTACAAAGCAGGATAGGCGTGGGCAATCAAAAAAGGGAGTCTTCTTCATATTAATAACTGCACTAACTTCAGAATTTCAAATAGCAACTCACATTTTTGTTAAGAAATTTCAAAGCTGCATCAAAATTTATGCTCGGAAACCAAATTTCATTATCCTAGCTCTTTTCGTTTCGAAATTATAAGCAAAAAATTTTTAGAGTCTCTAATGCTAGAGCAAAGTTTTGAATTTTTATTGATATCTTGAGAAATAATATAGTTAATGACGAAGAACTTTTTTTGTTGCAATAGTATGTAGTGTTGTACATATTCTGAACTTATAATTTTGTTTATAATTTTCTTTTCAGAGCATGAATTTTTTTTTTCAAATTTGATGCTAAAACTTTTTGAATAGCAGCACTTAAAAATTTCTAAAGCAATTTATGCAAAAGGCTATTTTATAAGCCCATTCAAAGTTTCACCGCTTTTGTACGATTATTTTCGAAGTTACTTTATTACTTTTATTTTCGCTGTGAAACGATGCATGCATCGTAAATTTCGAAAAAGAACCTTTTTTCTTCATTGTGTATTGCTATGTATATTAGGTATTCTATTTCAATGTTTTTTAGACACGAATTTGGTTCATAAAATCACTATTTAACCATTTTACTTTCTGCGGAAGAACAAAAATATGAAAACGATAAACTCATTTTTTTTTCAATGTACTGCGTTTTAACAAGAATCTCGATATTTAAATCCTGTTGTAAGTTACAGTAGAAATAGATAAAAAATTATAAAAATTCGATAATCAAATTTTAAGAGATTATAAGAATTTAAAAACAACGACATATTGAAGAATTTGAATAATAATAAATTAATTTTGAATCTATCAAATCGTTTTTAATTTGAAAAATAATTGAAATTAATAAGCATATTTCAAAATTATGTAATTTAATATGGGAAGTTGTTTGTGTTTTCGATTAAAATTAAAATAACCAGGAGTTTCTACGCTTTAAAAAGAGAGAAATTATCAGCCAATGAGCTATTTAAAATTATTTTGATAATGCATCATACAAATTAGCAGATGATAAAGTATTGATATCTCTTTCAATAACTGATTCGATACCTAAACTCTCAAGATAGGATGAAGTCGGATTTTTTACGGAAATGCATTTAATAACTATACGAGTTATGCTCCAATTTGAAGTAAGCATATAGTTTGATTTTGAGTACAGTGGAACTTCGCTTAACGAGCATAATTCGTTCTTGAATCCTACTAATAGTGCGAAACAGTCGATAAGCGAAGTTTTCTCATCTAAATTAGTGTAAAACACGATAATGCGTTCAATGCAGAAAAAAAATTTCTAAAAAAATGTATAAATAAAGTTTATTGAAAGAAAATTATGTATAACATTATCTCGGAATAAACCGACCTGGAATACGAATTCGATTTGTAGAAAAAAATCTAAATAATTAGTTTATTATCTCTGATATAAACCCAATACTTTTTTACTTGAAGCTGCTTAGCGACACGTTTCTGCCGACGCTTCAAAATTTGGTCAAAATGCGGCACAGATTTATCAATAAATAAATTTAAAGCGAGAATAACCACTGCCTTATTAGGATGATGCTTCTCCATAAACGATGCAACAGTTTTCCATGCATTCAGCCTTTATCTTATTGCGCCAAAAGAATTTGCTTTGTTGTTTCCTACTCCTCCTCCTCCACCTCTGACAAACTCTCCTCCACAACTTCTTACTGTGAAACACAATGCACCGCCATGAGCTCTTCGGGGGTCAGCTCTCGGCTGTGCTCAAGCTCATCGATATTATTGTTATCCCCTTCAGTTCCATGGTCTTGGCAAAAGACACAAACTCGTTGACTACAGCCTCATTGACTACCGGACTTCTCCTCTCCTCATCACTCGTTAAGCGAGTCATTTTTATTTGCATTTTACTCTTTATGTCTTGACTCGTTAGGAGAGGTGTTTGTTAAGCAAGGTTCCACTGTATATAATATTTAAAAAGTGTGTCATTAAAAAAATTACAAACAGTTAAGCTGCCAATATAGTAAAAATGAAAGCTGCTTTTCAAATTAAATGTAAACACTATACAATTTTAATTTATGAATTTAATTATATAAATTCTTAACTATTTATTTAGATATAATTTAAATTTATAACCTAAAGTAGCATGTAATTCACTAAGTTCTTTAGTATACGAACATAATACGAATACCATCGACTTACAAAGAAAAGAGTTGTTTGTTGCAAATTTTAATATTAATACTAACATTTCATTAAAACAAAGAAATATTTCCTTTATTCGATTACTTCAACTCGCGTAAAAAAGTACATATTAATACGTATTCATTAGAAAAATTTTAAAGCTTTGTGAGCAAAATTTATTTAGGCGAAATGGAAAATTAAACAAAATGTCCAACACTCTTGGATATTTTAATTTTTGCAGGCCAAAATCGATTTTTTTCGGAGAGAGTTTGAGTCTTTTAGATGTTTTTAAAGCATCAAGCATTTATCGATTGTAAAATGTATATTATTACTTTTAAGATGGCATTTAAAGTACGAAATGCGTTAAAAATCTACAGCTGTCATTTAAATTTTAGTAGAAAGCTTCAGTATCTACATGTGGGGACTACCCCTTTTATATTGTGAATACAAAATGTCAAATATCTTATCTATTTAAGGAATATTAACCAAAATTTATGTCTTGGGGTATTTTTTGAAGAAAAATTTTTTATGACATCAAGAAGGGATGGTGGCTTTGTAAATTTTTTTGTTGATGTAATTTTAAATATGTAAATGACCCCTTAGCAAAACTTTAACATCTTTTAGTATACGTTATATGCAGCACAATGTTATCTTTTTTAAATTTTTCGCTTAACAACGGCTGAAAATTGCTTGATGGCTCGTTTTTCTTTTCCGCGACAGTACTTGCGAATGCGATAACTTAAAAAAAGCTAAATGGATGAAAATGCATTTTTGGTTAAATCATCAACCTTCTAGACAGTTAAAAAACAAACAATCGAGAAAAGGATCACGCTTTGCGCACTGCAGATTTCCGTTCGAACCCCCAGCATACAATTATCTGTCAGATATGAGCTTCGAGAATATAATCCGTTTCTTAATATACTTGCTTTAAGGCTATACCGTTTGTCTTTTTATAACATTAATATAGTTACTCTCACACAATTAGTTCGAGAGACTCGGTGCTGTCGGTAAATTTCAATTTTGGAACCATTTTGCTACTAGTCTCATAGAATATCGCGCACGGAATACAAATATTCATTGAAAATTAGGAATTATATTTCAATTACAAGACATCAATATACTATCTTATAATACGCTTATTACTTTTTAGAGGTGTCCTATAAAGGAATTTTGTATGATTTCAAATGAAAGCTAATGCATCATAAATTATTTACTAGTTGAAATATAAATTAAAATAACTCATATATCAAATAGTAAAATATATGATGAATCATTAGCTTCCATATGTAACGAAAAAAGTACTCTAATATTAAAATTTATATACACATATAATAAATTGATGAACATTTAGAGGTGTATGGGAAAATTTATCCGGAAAGTTTATTTTAGAATGGTAGGATTGAAGAATGTATTTTTTCAATAAAATTATCCACTAAGCTCCGAGATTTGCCTCCCACGTTTTCATATCTTGCGTATATATTGCATCTGTGTCACTGCGTTAAGAAACATGGCGTTTTATTTAGCAGTTATATAGAACATTTAGTTACCAGTAGATGATAGATGGAAACTGATTATCGTTTACATAGAATGAAATGCACCACTTTTTTTAAATGCTTGTAAAATAAAATGTGAAAGCATGTCATTGATTCCTGCAATTAATGAATCTTAAAGCGAAGAAAGGAAAAAAATTAACAAATCTTATCTCTTAAAAAATTAAATTATTAAATTAAATCTTTATGTCAGGAAAGTTATTAATCTTAACACTAATGTTAACATTTCGTTAAAACAATGAAATATTAATGTTTTTTATTACTTTCGATCATAAATCAAAACCTATGCTTTTAAATATTAGGAATTTCTCCGTAATTGCAACTAAAGCTTATGTGTAATTTATACAAAACTTACATAGCTCTCCAATATCTTTTATAGGATAGAATCACATTTCTTCCGAAAAAGTTCTAAACACTAAAAATTTGTAATGTAACAGCTAGTAACTGGTCATAACGAGTAGACCACAACTTGAAAGATACATTTAAAGTGTCACATAAATAAAAATTTCACTACCAACATTTAGAAAAAAGCAATCTAGACAATATTTAAAAGGTAGAAAACACATAATCTCTAATGCATGCGGATGTATTCATGGTATATTAATCAAAATATGTATAGTTGGTGAGTTGTCTGAGAGGAATTTATTTATAACATCAAAAAAAGGGCTTTACACTTTTTCAAGTTAAAAAATTTTTAAATATATAAAATTCCTTACGAAATATTTAGGCAGAAAATATTTTATTCTGCGTTCGTTTTATTTCATTTGGTAGTTTTAGATTCCATATACGATGAGGTGGGGGGACTAGGAGTTGTATTTTCCAAATGTTTACAGCATAATTATTTAAAAAAAGATGTCTAAAGTCAATCGTCATGAATTTTTGTTGTATAAAATTTTCAGAGACTTATTGGAAAACGACTTCAATCAAAAATAATATTTTGCATCTGGGTATAATTAGGCATAATTATGTTATATTAAGATACGTATTTTGATTCTGTGTTATATTGTGAGGTTAACATTCCTTGTAAAGCATCAATACATTTAAAAAAAATATTAGGAAAAATAAGAATTTCAAATGCAAATACTAATGAATTTACAATATTTATGCTTTTTTACAAAAGCCCAAAATTAATTTTGTTATCAGAATATTTTGGTTTTGTGGAAATAGTTCGTTAAAATATTAGTAGTTTGGAGTTTCCGAGTATTTTTTTGCAAAATCATTTTCAAAATTGTTGTCAGTAAAAATATTTATCTCACTGGAAAATCCATTTTCGACTTAATTTTCAAATTACATGTATTTAACGAATAAATCAACTTTATTACATATTGAATTATCTCTGTGAATCGCAGATTCATTTTAATGATGATTTTTTACATTGGTATTACTAGAACCGCCTGATCAAAAGGTGGGGACTAGTGCAAAGGAGACTTGTTGTCCTTGAGACAAATTCTCACAACAAAATACAAATATAGTACAATTTTCTATTTATTACAAACTTCTGTACTAAGGACTTTAGGAATATATAAAAATGGTAGATTATGAAAAAAATTTTACAAAGTCAACATTTTGATTACACAAAATATCGTTTATAAATCAAAAATAAAAAACCATTGCATAAAACAATAGCAATTAAATAAATTAATGCAATCAATATTTTCTTGAATATTTGCACTTAATTCTTTGGAAATATATGTATTTAAATCGCATAAAAATTATAGTCAGGAAACTTATGAATAGTAAAACTTATAGTCCGGAATTATATGTATAAGAAATACTATGTTTCAGGTTTAGTCGTAGATTTCAAATCTTTTCTTCAAAGAAATCATGACATTATGGATTATCCCTAGAACATATTGAATCGATATTATTAGCCAAATGAAATCGGCTCATTAGTCTCCTCATATAAAAATTGTTTTGATTTTCTTCTAGTTATTTGTTTTCTTCATCCACACATTTCACTCTTCGGCTATTTCATTTGCATTCATAAAAGAAGATATTCAGGAAACTTCTCAAACCATTTAGCACGCCGTTTAATTGTGAATTTAGAGTATCTGTATCTGTTCAGGAGTGTTGTTTAACCCTTTATAAGGCGTGGTAAGTATACTTACCAACAACTTCATAAATTTTTAAATGCATTTTTTAAGGTTGGCATAAGTTCTCGCCAAATTTTTAGATGAAACAAAACCCTAGGCGTTCCTATTTCTTTTCTCAAACCGTAACGAAGTTAGTTTCTGGACATGATAATTAATTATTAAATATAAAAACTAATTAACAAAGATTAATGTCCTCCAATCAGCTAAATGAATTTCTTTTCTTAAATGAATCTCAATCCCAAAGTCATTTGACTACAACACTACTAGAAAAAATAGCCCTTTAAAGGGTTAAAATCTTTAAGGAAAGGTCAGGCTTAAACATATAAATAATGCTTAATTAATTTGCATATTACCTAATAACTTTGGGAAAGTGTTTTGTGTGATTTAGAGTTATAAAGGAGAATGTCTCCAGAAAGTTTATTTTAGAATGTTAAGATTGAAGAGATGATTAACAAAAAATTATCCTCTAAACTAATTTATCTTCCCTGCTTTCGTACTTTTCGTATATTTTGTGGCATTGAGAAACCTGTCGCGCTTAAATATCGAGCATAATCAGGTCATATTAAACAAAAGATGTTTTTCGGATGATAAATCATTAAGGAATTTATTCATGATATCAAAAATGGGAGTCACTATTTTGAAGTAAGAACAATTTTAAATGTGTAAGAAAATCCATTTCGAAATTTTTAAAGATGATATAATTTTAGCAGGCGTATTTTTCCCTTTAATACGTTATTTCCAGTTTCCATATTAGATAAACAACTTCAGAATAATGCTAGGTCGTTTCTGTCTTTTGGGGGGTTTTCTTACATAATTTTATTTTCAGATTTCTAATTAAAAATTATAATCGCCTCAGTAGAAAAAAATCAATATTGCTTACTGTTTTGCATATTATAGTGTAAATTTGGAAATATATCATAAGTACGCTATTTGAATCAACTCAACTCTCTATAAAATTACATAACAACTCTAAAATTAAATTAGTTATTACTGAATAAAAGGTAACTGTTTTAGAGGAATTATTTAACACTTCCTATATTTTATAAAATGTAATCAACCCATATATTATCTATATAAAAATATGATTCAAAAATTACCACTATTTTCAATGTAAAGAGCTTTATATAAAAATTTAATCTTCTTTGTCTTTAAAAGGAATTAAAGCGAAAAATATTTCTTTAATAAACATGCTGCTCTTTATATCAAGAGTGGTGTAATTTATAAAAATCAAATTTGATGCGACTTCACTCATATCGGGACGAAAGCTTCGATTTCGGTCGTGCAGTTGACAAGCTATAGGCAGCACAGAAATTCCCCGACCAGGAATATCAGAGAAGGTCTTAATACCCACATCTTGTTCTATTTTTCCAAGGAAATTAAAATTGATTGTGATGTGCGGCTGCTTGATTTGTTTTAGTGCAGTTTTACTGAATGATGGCATTGTGGGTAAAGAGATGGTATTTAATATTTGAGGATTGTAGATAAAATATGCTCTTGATTGTATATGGAGTTAATCTGAACATTTTTGTCCACTCTCTTTACGTTTATTTTGCCATTATTTGAAAAATCAGCAACAATCATAATTCCCTCAGGAAAACTTGCTTTAGATTCTTTGAACCATGTTTTAAGATTTTTTCTCCTCTTTGATGATAATAAATTGAATTTGTTTCTTCCAGTCATTTAAATAGTCTCAAGCTTCATATATTGTAATAACATTTTTGTCCGGAGAAATGCTTTTCATAAAGAATTCTGTGGCGTGTTCTGCATTTAGCGATATGACGTAAAGAATGATGGAAATTGTATTTTTGTTGCATTTTAGGGAATAAAATCAGTGTTAATAATTTTGTTTACAGTTCATACTGAGCATTTTAAAGATCTTGCAACAAATCTTTGACTTGGAGGAATTTCTTTTTACATTAAAGATCTCACCTCTGCAATATTTGAAGAACTGCGTTTTTTCCTTGGATACGTATTTTGAACAATTTTCGCGCTTGAAACCAAACTTGGATGATTTTTTTCCTTTCTTATTAACAATATTACATATTGCGACTTTAGATATCAAAAACCCATTGCTTTCACAGCGTCTTTAAATAAATGAATAAGATTAACTCTCTTTGAAAAGAGAAGAAACGCAGCCTTCCATCTTTCGCTTCTTTAAAAGCGCCATTTTGCATGTAAACAAAAATTTTATGTAGCAAATGATAACTTATACCAAAAAAATATAAATTTTGCAAAAATAAATTTTTCCAAGCAAACGAATTTTCCCTACAGTGAAATGAAATCGTTCTAAAAATGTCCAAACACCCTCTGTACAGTTATTTATTCAGTGAGAAGAAATTTAATTTTATAGTTGTTTAGTAATTATTGAGAGTTTTGTTTATTTAAATAACGTATTTATTATATTTCCAAAGTTACTGTATAATATGCAAGCTAATAAACAATATTTAATTTTTTATAATACATTGTTATATATTGTTTATAATACATTATTATATATTTTTTTAATAATACATATTAACATTTATAATACATTACATACATAATACATTTTAATAATACATATACATACATAATATTTTTTATAATACATTGTTATATATTGTTTATAATACATTATTATATATTGTTTATTACAAGCTAATAAACAATATACAATTTTTAATTAGAAATCTGACAAAAAATCTACGTAAGAAAACGCACTCCAATGCCCATATATGGCCGGGAATGATGCGAACGGTGCGAGAAGCACACACGAAACTGACTGTTTTTTAAAAATAAAAAATGCTTTTGTTTTTTCTTTCGTTTTTTTAAATCCAAATATGCATGCATTTGAATATTATCACGCCTTTGATTTTCATTTCACATCGACCAGTAAAAGGCAAGGTAACAATTTTCTCTAACTTTAAAATACCTTTAGCAACATACCAGTGGCCTAAAAACGAAATCCGAAGTTATATGAAATGAAAATAAACTTTTTCGGTTTCAAGTTTTGATAAGTCTGAGTCAATTGGTATGTCGTATTACATAAAATAAATATCGTGAGCAAGGTAATTCAAAATCTCTATATACAAGGTGTTCAAAAAGTTCGTTTATAAACGTTAAGGGTAGGTCAGGCTTACGAAAAATTCAATTTTGCAATAGAACAAGGAGTCGGAAATACAAAGCACATTCACCACAAAGGGCGCTATCTCAGTGAAAAAAGTAAAAGAAAATTATATTCCCGATGAACTGTATATCAAAGATAGAATGGAATACAAATTTACAATAGCATAATTACCCAGTTACATAAATAGTAACATGGTATGCGTGTATAGCATCAGACAGCAAATCCTTTGAATACTTGCTTTAAGCATTATAAAGTTTTGTTGTTGATTCGAAATCCCAATTGGCATTATAGTATTTGTTATGCTGCGTACGACTTGTAATGTTGTTATTCACGTAGCTCGGTTGCTATAAAATTGTAAATTTGTTTTCCACTCAATCTGTGTTGTAGATTTCATCTGACGTATATTTTTATTTTACCCAATTAACTGACAAAGAAACCTCTCTAGCGGCACCTCTTAATGTTTCCGACCCCATGCTGTATTGCAAATTGATTTATTTCTGTATGCGTGACCACCCCTTAAAATTTGCAAACGATCTTTCTCAAAATCCTGTAGATGTCGGTGCTGCAAATTCACATTCAAAGGCATTTTTAATTTTTTTGACAAGTGTCCTGAATATCTTTTTTAAAAATTAATACGAATTAGCCGAAGAGTTAAAACTGACACCCGAATTTCAAATTTGAAGAATTCACAAAAAAGAAAAACAATTTTGATACGAAGGGACTGATTTCCGATTTCGTACGGCAAAGGATATTTCAGAATTCAATATTTTTAGCCATAATCGATAATGTCATTATTTCTTTGAAGACGATATTCGAAATTTACCACAAACATCAAACATTATAATTTTTTTCTACATATATATATAATTCAGTCAAAATTCACAAACTGATTGAAGACGAACTTTTTAAATGTTTCAAAGATTTAAATGCAGCTTTGATTGTCGATATTGATTGTATTGATCTATTTAATGAAATTCGTCTTCGAGTTTTCACTTCTTGGATCATAATACAAGATTTATTTGAAAGTAATTTATTTCAAATGCATGCAAATTTTGTTACTATTCTAATAATTGTATTAACTTTACTAATTACCTTCGCAGGAAATGCAGAGAAATCTAACTCAAGATTGAAGTTAATAAGAATATTCTTGATATTTAGCAATAGTAATGGGCGATTTGCCTCCTTAGTCCTTTCATCTATCGAATCAGAATAAGTTAAAAAACGAATTCGTTATGACATTATCAATGAATTCGTTAAAAATACGCAAAAAATTAAACTTGAATCATATCTTGTAACCTTCTGCCAATAAGACTCATAACAAATTGTATTTTATAAGTCTATTAAGGACTAATTTTCTGCTATTGGATTTATTAAGGATTTTTTGTGGTTATTGAAATGTTAATTATACAAATATAATTAATTATTTCCCATTTTCTTACCGAACTTTTTTCATTACCGACTTTTGTTCGGGCGACCCTTCTAAAACCGATATAGAGAATCATAATTAAAATTGTAGCGGTTACAATTCCCTGCCTTCTCCTTTTTATGGTAGGTGGCGCTACTAGAGCCATCCAGGTTTTTCCCATGATGCCTCTCTCTCTTCTTTTACTATATACTAGTCTTGTGATGTTGTTCTCTGATGGAGTCTTGTATCTTTTATTGTACTGTGTCGTAGAACTTAGCCATCTAATAAAAATGGTTCCTGAAATGGAATTAATTCTTCAACAACGGCATTCCATATAAACATGAGTCTCGTCCCTCTACAAAATAAAGAATCCTGTAAGAGAAGTTTATGTTTGATACTGAGGCCGTGAACTTTCTGTATGCAGGTTTGAACGAATGATTGTTATGAAGCAATGGTGCAGTCGCAAAATAAGCAATGCCGGAATTCTCTAAAAACTGTGCCGAAACTCTCTAACCTGGGTGATAAACTTGCATTGTTCTAAGAACATTTTGAAAGCATTTTCTTCTTTTTTCCCATGATAAAAGAGCAGTGCCTGAACAGCGTTCCGGCTCCACCAAACCTGTTCTTGTACGGCATGAAAATATAGGCTATGAGTTTATAGATTATTCCTTCAATTCTTAAAGGCCCAGTATTGCCTTTAAGCAACATACCCAATTTTGGCTTCTTAAATCTTGAGAATAAGACTGAAGCTTTAATGACTTTTTGTTGCCAATAGGATACATACTGAAATTTTCATTAAATCAATTTACGACATATAGATGACAGCCTGAGTGCTGATTAAAAATAAAAATAAATTGATGTGTTTCACTTGAGGCTGCATCTTTTTTAGCATTGTTTGTACACTTGAGAATACCATAGTATAAAATACAGTATTCAGGAAAATTCTTTATCCGTATTGTTATTTATTAGAATTCATCTGCGTTTGACATTACAGTACTTTATCATGAATTTTTTTCCTGAAGTATAATGCCCACTGGTTATTGGGTTGGT
>BGPR01018781.1:20213-30320 GCA_013235015.1 Araneus ventricosus | reverse complement strand
GTTAAAAACCTATTGCCCAATCTTGGAAAACGACTTGGAACGTAGCCAGTTCAAACCGGTTTGTTTCCCCGCTTTTACTTCCGGGTAGCAGAGTATAAAAGGACGCACTCGCCACACGCTCTTCACTCGTTGCTGAGACCGTATTACCGCTCAGTGCTTCAACTACCATGGATGCCTTTCCTACCGAAACTTCTCAATGCCTGGTGGCCGTGCCGCAGCAAAACGGCAAGTGGGATGCATTTGAAAGCTTGATGGATCAGGGCCGAGTGCAGGCCTTCATACCTTACCTGGATTTGGCTACGAGCAGAATTTTTCATCACCCGGCGCAAAACTGGAGTAAAAATTCTCTGTACCGGGACAACTTTAAGAGGTGCGTGCTGGAGTCTGCAAAAGTTCCATTCTTTGAGGCCAACCGGGTCAATTTCAGAAAGGTTTGCAAGAAACTGAGATCGAACCCGACGCAGACTAAAAAGAACTCGGACCAAAGGATAAGCTTCAAGATGGACAATTTGTTTGTCGTCAAGCAGTACTTTACCTTTGGATTTTGGACTGTGCCTCCAGGAGTGGGACACGTGTTTCAGACGTCTGCCGCACCCATGCTCGTGTTCCATTTTAACGAGCAGAGGGCTCTGGAGGCCATGAAAGACGTTTACACGCCAAAGCCCTGCAAGATGCGCCGCAGCCTGGTGGAACGGGACGAATATTTGTACGACCGATACGTATTGAGACCACGTTCCACCTACGTCGTTCCTCCCGGGATCAATTATTTGATCCTGACGGTACAAAAGACTATGTTTGCCGTGGACGTGATGGACTTTGAAAGTGTGAGGGAATTGACCGATTTCAGGACGCACTCGTCATTTAAATTGGACGAGTACGACCTGCCCCCTCCGAGCCCGAAAGGACCCAAGATGATACGTCCTGAGGACAGAGTTGGGCAGGCGCCGGTTAAAAGGCAAAAGACTGTACATGAACAATTTGTGCCCGAAGAACCTTTGCCGACGACTGAAATCATACTCAACGCCACCGATAAAATTTACTTTTTGGAAAACCCCATTTTTCCCGAAAATGCGTGGAACGAAGTCTTGTACAGCGAGCCACCCCAAGAGGATATTAATAAACTCTTGGAGGAGTTTGCATGTGCACTTGAACCTATTCCATGCGTGCAAAGAAACGTCGTTCTGCCTTCTGGTGTACCCCCTCCACCGGACAATTATTTTTCAGAAACAATTGCAATTCCACTTGAATTGCCCGTTGTTGGGGGTGAAGCGCAAGATGACTCACCGTTGGACTTGAGGACGCATTGCACTGCAGGTCCCAGGAAACAACACGTATTTTCAGTGACGTATCCATTGGACCTGCGTGTCCGCCCCTAGTTGTTTGTAAATAAATGTATATTTTTCATGTGATTGTATTAATGATTTTTTTGTAAATAAATGTATTTTTAAGGTGATGAATGAGTTTGTTTTTATTTCATAGGGACTTGAATTCCTTGTGCATCCATCTTAAAAAGTCGTTTTTCATTTCTGACAAATTTTTGAAGGGGTCACGGTGCTCATATATTTTTTCTGCCGACTGTATCTGACATTCATGTCGAATAATTCCGTAAAAAAATGAAACAAAAAAATCTTGTTACATTTTTTTTCGTTTCATTTAATAAAGGTAAGAATAAAAAGACAGTATTAGAGATAAAAACAAGTTTCATAGGAGAAATAGTCGAGGGAGTTATGTCTATCGAATTCGTAATAGGACCACTTGACCTAAAAACGACAAAATGACCCATGAACTAAATATGATTTACCAAATACAAAGAATTTATCGAATGTGTTAGAAAAATTTAGATCCTCCCCCAGAAACAGCTTATAAATTGTTTTTTCCTGTCGATATGAATGAGCAAAGGTCTAACCTTGATTATTTTTCTTGAATAAAAAAATTCTTATCCCAATGAAGAATATTCTCATTTTTATTTGTTTTCAACTTTTTTTGAAAAAAATATACATGTCGCGTTTCCAAATGTTTCTTTGATAATCTGTGCTAATGAATTTGTTACTGAACAAGATTAACTCACTGGAATCTCTTTAAATAGAGCATAGTATTTCCTTTAATTCTTTAGGAATTACAATGCACCCTGAATTATAAAGTAAGTATTTGTATTTTCTTTGTATTCAGGGTTCCGAAAACTTAACAAATTTAGTCAACTAAAGGCATTCGATAACAAATTTACAATACATTTGTTCCTTGAGAATTATATCAAATCAAAATAAATGAAAACTAAAGGTGTTTTAGTGTATCATCGAAACGAATTTGTTCGACTATTTCTTGTAGTTTCACTCATTATAATCCTCACAACAATAGTTTAAACGAAATATTCGCTATCTTTTTAATTATAATCATTACTCCCGTGTATCAAGTTATCGCATTCAGTATACTTGCTAGAATGCATATAAGAGAAGAAAGTGAACATTATACCGGATATCTGAATGTTCAATTGTTTCACTTTTACTATCTTTCTATAATGAGATTCAAATGCTTGCACATGACTTCTGCATATTGTTTCTAGTCAAAATGTTACATTTAATTTCCGATCGTAAAATCACTAATTGAGTTATTGTTTCACCCTTAAAAGGTACGGACACCTCAATTCTGAGATACCTACATGAGGGTTGAATAAAAAAACAAACATGCAGTCATAAAAAAATCTGCCACTTGCGAAATTTGGTCTGAATTCTACACAAAAGGACATCAAAAGGGATTGCTGCGCAAGTATTCAACCGCACCCATCCCTCACGATCGCCAGATGTCAAGAAATTGACCTTCAACTGGATTAAAGGGAGGTTCAATGGGCGAGGTAACTGTTAATGTCGTGCTTTATTGCTGTGGGATTTTTTTCCTTCATCAAATAAAGCTCTTAAACGTTCTTGCAGTTTACATCAGCTACTGCAGAAAGTGTATTTTGGGCAGACATTGTTACAATTTTGAATTTTGGCGTTCTTAATATGGTTTCGGCTTATATGGGAAGGATATATAAAAATTCCACAAAGGTTTATAAAAGATATAAGCACAGTAAATGTATTAGAATTTTCGATTCACTAATATATCAAAGGGTTTTGATATTTTAAAATAGATAAAACAGGACTAGAAAGTTTTATAGGTTTGAATCCTTGCTTCCATATAAATTATCTTCTTTTTAAATTAAGTGGAAACCATATTGTTTTAAGCGCCTTTTCAATTATTTTTTTCAGCAAATTAAATCAAGCAGGAATTAAAGTTCGCAATTTCCCACAATTTTCAAATATGTTTATTTCTATGATAATTTCTTTGTTTCCAAAGGCATTCTGAAAATATGCTGGGACATTTAAGAGGTCACAGCTAAACTGGAGCATTAGATTTTGAATTATTATCTTTATTTATAGACGAAATTGTTGTTTAACCCTATGAGACCTATCCCGCCTCAAACCGCCTCATTGGACACAGGCCGGAGTCAGGCGGTTTCGGGTGCTTGGGTGAATTTTACGGGAGAAAATTGGTTCATTTCTTTTTACTTTCTCGTACACGAAGTATACAAAGAGAAAGTATTGTAATCGTCAAAAAATTCGAAATCGAGATTTTGACGAATCTCCACGTTTTAGACCTCCCTTAGTCCGAAAAACACAATTTTGGAATTATGTCTGTCTGTGTGTGTGTCTGTGAACACGATAACTCGAAAACTATTAGAGCTACGGGGATGCAATTTGGTATGTGGTCTTTAAACATAATTTGTAGGTTTCTATCAAATTTTGGACAAAATCCGTCAACGGGAAGTCTGTCTGTCTGTATGTTCGGGGTCATGCGAACGCTATAACTCAAAAACTTGAAAAGCCAGATGGATAAAATTTTATACACAGTTTTATCGTCATGAATGTAGGTCAGTATAAAATTTTGGGCCAAATCCGTCAAAGGATTGACTGTCTGTCGGTCTGTATAATCGCATACTTGTTTAGTTTTGAAACTAACTCCCTGCGCATGCCTACTGGTGGCAATGCCTGTGCAAGGAAGGGACGCTCCGAAACTTGGCAGTTTGGCAAAAAACAATTCTGGAGTGATTTTGTAAGGAAGCAAACATTTAGGGAGTCTCGCCAGGTCCTGTTGCGCAAAAGAATGAGCAGAGGATTTGAATTTGTTTTGATCCTTCAAACCACGCTTGGTTCCAACTTTGGTTAACTTGCGACGGAAGTTTATTTGACGTCTTTTATTATTCTAGTTTTCTCTACATGTGTTAGGAGTATACGAGAAAGTTTAGGGGAGACCACTCCCGCTGGTTACTTTCTCGTACACGAAGTATACAAAGAGAAAGTATTGTAATCGTCAAAAAATTCGAAATCGAGATTTTGACGAATCTCCACGTTTTAGACCTCCCTGAGTCCGAAAAACACAATTTTGGAATTATGTCTGTTGGTGTGTCTGTGAACACGATAATTCGAAAACTATGAGAGCTACGGGGATGAAATTTGGTATGTGGTCTTTAAACATAATTTGTAGGTTTCTATCAAATTTTGGACAAAATCCGTCAAAGGGAAGTCTGTCTGTCTGTATGTCCAAAGTCATGCGAACATTATAACTCAAAAACTTGAATAGATAGATGGATAAAATTTGGTACACAGTTTTATCGTCATGGATGTAGGTCCGTATAAAATTTTGGGCCAAATCCGTCAAAGGGTTGACTGTCTGTCGTCCTGTATAATTTACCATTGAAACCAATTCGCTATCTCCACGCGCATGCGTAAGGAAGCAATCGTCTGTGCTCACGAAAGGAGCGAATTACGTCAGTTTGTCCTTGAGACGACAAGAGTGAAACCTAGCAGTGTGCGATAGATGCGTTTTAATCGGTACGCTTCTCTTTGAATTCTTTACCTCGATATTTTTCAATCACTATAATGAAAAACCTTTCGATAGTCATTGGATTCTGGATAACAGTAGGTTCGAATTTTTTTAGCCACGCGGGGGAAGGAGAAACGGCACCTTTTGGGGGAAGTATACGAGAAAGTTGAGGGGAGAACACTCCCGCTGGTTTGACAAATGATCGCGCAACCGAGGGCGTCGTCCTCCTGGAATTTCTGTAGAGAAAGGGTTTCATGAATGAAAATTTACTCCAGTTTTTGAGGCACTTGAATTCTCACTCTAGCCGGGTTCAAAGAATTAACATACTGGAAATATTAGTGTCTGGCAAACAGAAGTAATTTGATATTTGATACGAAACATGCAGCATACTTCTCTTCATTTATGTTGAAAATAAGTAAACATATACTTATGAAAAAATAAGCTCGGAAATCAATACTTAAAAATTTATCTCGCCGCTAGTTATAACTAGAGTCATTAATAATAAGTTCGTTAAACTTTTTCATACGAGCCATTGGGATTTGACTGCAAAAGTTTAATTTCCATTTTCCAGTTTTAAAAGATAATAAACTAGCACCTGCTGGAAGTAAAAGTAAACGAAAATAATGAACGCCAATAATAATTTAATTTTAGAAGAGATTCATTCTTATTTTATAATGTGCTAACAATTCCGTGAAATTTGAAATCGTGACAATTAGTTGCTTATGATTTTGCTGAATTTTCTCTGTAAACTCAGACTATTTTATTAAATATACAACTGTATAGTTTTTAATTGTAGAATGCAGCACAGTTGAAAACTGCATCAAATTGAATTATACAAAATGCAATGTTTCATGGGTACAATTTTTAATGAATATCTAAGATGATGAAAGTCAGTTTAACATTCCTTACATAAGAGGTGCTCATTTAGGAGATAGTATAAGATATTATCAAGGCTGAAAACACTGGTATCTTAAAATATTTGATTGATAAGAATAACATCCTATCACTATCTTAATTATCACTCCTTTTCTCTAAGAATTACGCACTCAATTTTCTTATACCATCTTTTTCTTTCAAACCGTTATTAAGTAATTTAGTTGCTATTTTATTCATAACGCAACATTCTTTATTTCAAGCAGTTGAATTCTTAAGCTCTGGACCTTGGATATCAGCTGTCAATAAAACTCGAAGCATGCGATGCCTTCTTGATAATGAGGTCTTATTTTTAGATCCAAAGTATTTGCAGACATTTTCATGCCAGAAACACACACATTCAAGAAATGCACTCGGTTGACGTATAATTAAAAATGCATGCATCAGAATAAAGGTAACAAAGTAACAAAATTTCCATAACAATATTTCGAAGCACGTCCTTTGAATAACTATCAGTATGCAAGAGAGATCAGAAGTCAATTCTATTTTGGCCTCATTCTACCTGAATGTACGCATGTGAAATTAAAAGTCATCGTTTTGTCTATGAAATCCCACGCAACACTGATTATTCAATTCATCACCGATTCTTCTCGCTTAGATGAATTAGTATGTTACTTAATATAAATTCTTTGGTTTGGATATCTCTTTATTTGGTTGCCAACCAGGGCGTATCACTTTCCTATAAAGTGATTATTCACTCAAAATGAACGGCGAATGCCTGGTAAAAGTGATTATTCGCTCAAAATGAACGGCGAATGCCAGGTAAAAGTGATTACAATGTTACAATGATTTTCTAAAAGTGTTATGTAAAATGTTTGTCGTGCAAGAAGCGAACAATTAAAAAATTATGATATTATTCAAGATACTATTTTTTCGGTACCCATTGTGAGCCGGGTCTACCCAAAGGGTTCTAGAGCATAATGTGGCTCTCCGGAAAGCAACATTTATTTAGCTTTTCAAACGTAATGGACCTTATGCATGTGACGTCACATCCTCCGACACGTGACCTGCCGGCTGCAGCCATTGGTCAGTCTTAAACTGCTCAGTGACTAGAAGTGACTAGAGTGACCAGAATAAGTGACTCAGAACTGCTTTTATTTCTGAGTCACTTATAGGCCGATAGTTTTGTTTATTCCTCCACAGCTGTTTTTCTATAGTTTCTGTTTTACCTACTCTCGAACCCAAACGGTGCATAAGGTCCATTACATTAAAAACAGAAAATACGGAAAATCTATAACAAAACAAATAATTTTTCTTGGCAGAAATAAATGCAGTTCTCAACTCAATAAATTTAAACAACACACAAAAATTAAACCGAACACGAAAGAAAATGAAAATATTCACTATCTAAACACAGATTCACAAACACAGTTTATTCAAGGTTAAAATCTCTTTTATTCCAACAGTCAGATTTATAGAAATCGCATTATATAACGATAGTAATAATTTCTCGATCATTTTTCTACTCCGAAAAGTATTATGAATTTGGTATTCATACTGTGTATCAATTTTTGTCACGAAAAGTAATTCGATATATTGTATAACAACGGATTCGGAAACCCTCCGCGCTTTTGCGCATGCGCCGGGCGGAGTTATTTTCATCAAAATAGGGGGGAAAGTGAAGAATGGAAGGGTGATGTTTACATTTTACTGAGCGTGATCTAACAAAGAACTCCGGAAATGCGCTCATATGACTCATTGCCTGACACCTCTTTCCGGTGTAAAATCGTCCAAAGGTGGTAATCTCGGAATCCGTTGCTGAACAATAATTTGATAATTTTTTCAGGAAAAATTCTCTATCTGTCAGAAGAGAAATGTAAATTAACAGGAAATGAAATTTTGTATAATTCACCGGCCACTGAAATACCCCATTATTGAATCAAATGAAAGTTTGTTCAGTTCTTTCCAATTTATGGAGAGCAAAATCTTTGATCTAAGTAGCGTTTAGAAAGTACTCTAAATTTCCAAAGGCCTGTTGAAAAAAGGAGTCTAACTATCCATTCAATTTCTTTGAATTAGAAAATTTGAGAAATATTGCATGCAGTTTACATGTTTCTAAATGATTGATATATAATGAATTGGATTGGAAATATGACAATACTTTGGAATATATTTAATTTTAAGGGGGTTTTGTTATTAAAGAACTTTGAGGTATTTCCTTCCGTCTATTTATTATAATTAGTCGTTGTTATTTTCCATAATAAAATTCTGTTAAACATTAGATAAATTTCTACAGTGAATAAATTTAAAAGGTTATAATTTTTAATAATGCAGTGAATATTTGGAAAATGGTGAAATTTGTTATAACTATACAATACTTCTTTATAATTCACTAAGTGGGAAAAGTTAAAATATATGGATTACATCATCTGTATATCGGTGAATAAAGTTAATCTTTTACATTCTAAATTTAAAATTCTTTTTATCTCTATTACAAGATTCACTTTCATGGCCTAAAAATACATCAACTAAAACCAGACAAATTTTATCATAACATCTGCAAGATGAATGGCCATTAGACGTTCCTTATCTAATGTATAATCGTATAAGACTTTTAAAAATTAAGCTTTCACTTGCAGAAATGTAATTATGCTTTCACTCCAAAATTGTCATTTGTTAATCTGTCAAGAGTTCATTGACTTAATCTCATGCTATAAGATTTCTCTTCTAATAAAAGATAGGACTATCTTAATGAGCACCTTGGACTTCGTTGCAAAAGAAATCACGTAACAACTGTTCATAAACTTTCTGTGAAAGAAGGTCTTTATCCAAAATGATGTTTAATGCTTTCTCTTGAACTAGTTTTAATATGCAGTAGTAGCATGAATATTAATTAGTTCTTGATCATTTGATAAGTGGTATATGGTTTGTTTATAAATGGAAATCATTCCATTTGCTAAATCTGTCATGTAGACTAGACAGGTGGAAAGAAAACTTTCCCAGATACATAAAAATTTCTTTAATTGCATTTCTAATTACCTCTCGAGGGTTTTTCTCTCGTATCATCTGATAATAAATCGGTAAAAATATCTGTATCCTTGTGTCGTTTCAATGAGTCTTTCCTTGTAAATATGGTTATCGCGCTGATTCATTTATTTAGTGTTGTAAATAACTTTTTCCTTCGATTATATAATTTGAAAAGAAGTTGTCTGGTTATTTAGTCCAGGATATCTTGTTTTAGACAGTTGTTTTCGTAAATGCGTACATTTCTTTCATTTTTGAGGAAAATGATTTGGATAGATGCGTTGAGAATATGACGACTGTGAATATAGTTTTCAATGAATAAAACTGTTGCTGCCAAAATTTTCAATGTATTGTTTTAACCTTCCACCGGGGGCGCCTACGCAAATTTTACGACACATTGTGCATCATATTACATATGTATATCGTATCCTTTTACAAAAATAAATGCAACTTTTATTTATGTTCTCTGCATTTATTAGCTTAATAGTAACAAAGATTTTATAAATAAAAATTGCGTTTAAATTTATAAAAGAACGAAATAAATATGTAATAAGATGCACAATGGCAAGTACACTATATGCCCAAAAGTATCCGGACACTTGCAGATTTTCACATTTTTTAGAATTTCTCCAGAATGGTTTAACTGACTGCCATGAAACCTCGGACATGTAAAGAGTAGACAATAACTCACATTTTACTTTGAAGATTCGGTCCTGAGGGAAATTAGGGGACCGTCTACAAACTGATGAAGACAAAAAAGGTTTTGGCCCACCCCGCTTCATAGAAAACTGATAACAAAATGAAACTTTCAGAAATGGTAATGTATAATGTGCATAAAATGTACAGGAATTTTCGTAAACCCAGCGCAAATATTTGGGAAGATATAAAGGTTTTCTTAAAAAATCTCAAATTTTCCCACCTGTTTTTCGCTTATAACATAGAGGGTTTTCTGTTATATTATACGAAACTTACGGAAAAGGTGACAATATGTTAGGAAAATATTGTGTAAAAATTTGGAAAAGAATTGTTTAAATATTACAGGAATTATGAGCACTTTTAGTAAATAATGTTTTACTGCGCATGCGCGAAAAAAAGTGTAATTTTTCTTTTACAACTTTAAAGCCAGGTATATAGGGCAACTTATGTAAAAGAATTCAGTTCAATATCATGACTATTCAGAAAGATATCGGCATTATAACGAGCAGAATTTTAGTTCCTGTCGAAGAGAAGCTAAAAGATGAGGGGTTGTACACAAATTGATATTTTTTAAACATATCTTTAAATAATTATATTGAATTGTATAGTGGTTAGAATTTCTGAATACCCATGAAGACTTATCAATTACGTGCATAA
>BGPR01018781.1:0-11024 GCA_013235015.1 Araneus ventricosus | reverse complement strand
ATATATATATATATATATATATATATAAACTTTTTAACGAAGGGTGGTTTTGGGTTCTAGGGGTCATGATCAGTGAAGATATGCAAAAATTTTCCGAAAGTCGTGTCATGAGAACCATTGCAATAGGTAGAGTTCCTATAAGGAATCTACCTAAAAAGATGCGAGGCTAATCCTTTTTAGCCCAGTCATATTTTAAAAGTGATTTTATTTTCTTAATTATATCATTTTCTTCTCTCACAAAATTATAAAATTGGGCGCAAGTAATTTTAAAATTATAATGATGGAGAGTTTAGGGAGGAAACGGAATTGAGTAGTGAAATATGGTGACAGTCCCGTATATACGGGATGTATGGCAACCCTATTAATACCTGAAAGTCAACCGTCAGTGCTGACTTGATGGTTAAGGCGGAGTCCTACTTTACTGCAAATAAGCAAAACAGAAAACTCGTCCATATTTCTTTTACAAATTAGTTATCATATTATATTGTTAAAAAAAATAATTTTCTCTAATGTTTGCCGTCTGATTCATCTCGCCTTGTAAACAAATTTTTCCTTAGTCCTTTTTTAACCCCTTGACATTTTTTTCCGAACACTACTCGTGCATCGAATTATGTCATTTTAAACGTATAAGCTAAAATTAAGTCCTTCGTAGGCGTTATAACTCGATACCAAAAGGACTAGGAATCCATTAATATCTGAAGTGTTCTATGGACCTGTAGTTGAATCAATACAAAACATCCCCAAAAGAGAGGGTCATTTGATTAGTACAAAACATAACACTGTTAAGGGGCTAATGGACCTTATGCATGTGACGTCACATCCTCCGACACGTGACCAGCCGGAGGCAGCCATTGGTCAGTTTTAAACAGCTGACTCAGAACTGCTTTTATTTCTGAGTCGCTTATAGGCCGATCGTTTTGTTTATTCCTCCACAGCTGTTTTTTTATACTCTCGAACCCAAACGGTGCATAAGGTCCATTGGACTTCTGCTTTGTTTAACACCTTCAGTGCCGAACGACGATATATTGTCGTTCTCAATACTACTTGCGAAAAGTGCCAACGACGATATATCGTTGCGTATGTGATGGCGCCTTAGTATTCGCATCGCGAGAGAACTCTATCTCAAAATAAATGTATAAAACGTTATAAACTGTTTTAGTAATATATTCGATTTATTAATAATATTGGATTAATATTATAAGTTAATATTCTATTTTTCCGTTTTTCATAATGTTTTATATTCATGTTATTAGTATGATTTTCAGAAAATATTGAATTAAAATTGGCATTAATGTATTCTTCTTTATTTCGTATTTTGCTCCTTCTTGAATTTTGTAAGCATCATTCTTATTTTGTTCATGAGCTTTCTCCCAAACCTTAGCAAATTCGTCAAATTGGTCCGGCACTCTTCGCATAGGCACGATACTTTCGGTCGGCACTAAAAAGGTTATCTTCGTTCTATAGACAAACATGCGCGAAAAGAATTTTTTTTCCTTGTTTCTGCTTACACGAATATGGACGAGACCTCCTGAAAATGATTTAGAAAGACATTATTTAGAAAATCATGGTTAGATACGACATTGACTATCCAACAGGTGTAAAACTTGCAAGAACTTTAGCAAATCTAGACGATCCAGCATTTCCTGGTTCATCTAATATTTAGAAAAATTCGGATGATCAATTATTCACATGAAAAGCTACTAAAGCTGCGAGTTATGAAAAATATTTATTCGTGCCAGTTCAGCATTTGTATGAATACATCAGAAACAATTTTGTAAAAATGAATTGCTTGGCTGGGCTATTGTAATGATGAATTAAATTGTGTGAAAGTGTGGAGATTGTTACATAGTGGTTTTAGAATTTTGAACACAGATACAACAATAATTAACTTTAAAATTCACCAATGATAGAACACTTGAAATCAAAAGGCAATTGATTAGACTTTAGAAGTAAGCAGATCACCACACCACGAATAATTTATACGTCATAAGACAAAAGATATGCATTGCTTTGTGTAAGGTTTTAAATTTAAACATCCAGGTTCAACATATAAAGTCAGATCGGGTTAATTCTTCTGAAGTCAGTGTACTGTGAGATTAGGATTGGCAGAAACATATTTAGAAAGAATAAAATCATTTATTAAAGATCTAGTAATGTTTCTTGATTATATATATATAAATCATTTCACTCACACATAGGAAAAACTTAACATTATAAATTGGATTGGGCCCTTCCATAGAGGTGAATGTATACTCAAATCAACTTAAATGCTCTCATGACAGAACTACACAACAATTTCATCCATTTCAAAATGAGACAAACCATTCTCATGTTAACTAAACCCTTGTGCCACAGAACATTAATTCCAAGTTATATTGTGCCAAAGTTGTATTTGCAAAAATATTTCTCAAAAGGAGTTGCACATATGTAATGTAAATCACATTCACTCAAAACTTCATTTTTATTTGTGTTGATCAAAATAAAGATGAAAAAGTTGTCACATTAATCATTAACAATAGAACAGATTTTGATATTCACTGTAGCACTCATTTCTCTTAGATATTCTTTAAATCTCTTTGCAATTTATTAGTAAGTACTGTGAATTCAGTAAAATTTAATCAATATTACTATTCAGCTCAGTGCATTACTTTAAGATTTCACACTGTTACACTAAAAATCTTGTCAAACCTTATTCACAATTTCATGAGAATTTACACTGGTAAAACACTTTTTCTAATTAGGTGAAACATTATTTATTGTTAAAACAAATTTCAGTTGCTGTCAATTACTTATGATCAACTAAATAAATTTTTATATCCTGGATTAAACATTTAAATTCAAAAAGAAAATATAACTTAACTGAATAGGGGAGGCTGGGAGACATCCTTCGGGATTATGTGGCATGTCTTGTGCGTTGTTTCCTGGCAGCCAGTTGATTTCTTTTTGTGCGGAAAACAAAGGCAGTTCAACAGTTTATAATAATCATGTTCATGTCTTTCTCCTGGAAATACTAAACCATTAATCGTTGGTTCCAAGTAGGCAATTTCGGGCTTGAATCTGAATGATGGGTGTTAGAGATGTCATCAGACTGGTGGGAGAACTCCTAAACAAGTCCATCTGCATGGAATTGTATGCATATTTGTGCACAGTAAGATGCTAGTTCCTTAGACGGCAACTTCTTGCTTGCTTCTGAATGATAGGCGTTAGTGATATCATCAGACTGGTGGGCGAACTCCAAAATAAGTCCAAGTGCATGGAATCGTGTGCATATTCCTGCACCGTATAGTACAGGTACTAATGCTTGTTATTTCTAAATTTTAGCTCGGCTATAGGCGATGTTTAGTGACAGGTGGTCCTGCAGACTTGATTTGGTCGCTTCTATGCTTCGGGAACAATGCTTTCCAACATGGCAGAAGTCGTGAGTTTCTTACTCTTTCACTTGTGGGTTGTGCTCTCAGGCTTAGTGCACATTGTGCAGCCATCTTAGTCTGTCGAGTCGCATCGCTCTTTTCTTTCGTCGTATTTTCCTCTCGGGTCAGCTCTACATCCGACTTCCTTTAGCCAGTTGTTACCCTTCCTTCTTAGCAATCTTCATCCTTTAACCTTTTTCAAGATCTTTTTAGTTTTTTTTCTCCTTTCGAAAAAAGTCTCGTCTCTCTCGCCACAAGGCAAGAATCTGCCATTTTGAATCCTGCGGGGAAAATCGAAAAGCCGCCAATATTTTAAAAAGGACAAAGGTACAGTGTAAATTAAATTTTAAACGCCAAGTCAAGCCAATCTAGCCAAATATTCCACGAGTGGATATTTCGAGCAGTTAATTGCCGACTCCTAGGCCAATCGGAGCGAGGCGTTGTAATCTCCCGCGAATGCCTGAATTTTCCTTTTAATTGGAAAAAAAGGGGTAATTTTAAGAAATTTACTGCTTCTAGTTGTCAAAACGGAAAGAAAGTGGGGCGTGTCCTGCCATGTTGTCAGTGTATTACAGGACACACGTTTGCGCTTGACAAAGTGAAAATCGCAGTCCTAAGGAGCTCTGAACCTCAATAAACAGGTCAGGGGTCAAAAAGGAATGTACCGACTTCCTCCCCGGAATGACATCCTGAAAGCTCGGGTTCTGTTGGTCATTTTCCGAAAAGGAGTGTAGGATTGTGTTCAAACTGAGATCTCTGGGTTTCGATAATTGGATCCGAACACGTGCTCTATTAGAGGGATGAAAAGAAGCAGCTGGGAATTTGTTTTCGTTGTTAGAGTAGTGGTTCACAGAACATCAAATACACATGAAATGGAATCTTTTATATTTAACTCGGAAAATTATTAGTATTTTTAATTAAAAATAAATGTAGGTTAAGTATTTTAAATCAAACACAGTTACTTACTAACATTTAGGATTAAATGTTTTAAATTCAATACAGAAAATATTTAAATTAGAATCTGTTAATAAAATTGTATCTTAATGAGAAAACAAAAGAACATTGTCATTTCAACATGACACTATGTTATTGAATGGAGAAGAATTTCTGCAAAGTTCATCAAAATTTGACTAAGCCAAAACAAACAAACATGGAAATCGAACTTCTTAATACTAAACTTTTCATTAGAATATTGATTTCATATGCTACATCTTGTTCATTAAATGGATAGCTTAGATACCGCTTTGCTTTGTAAGCTTAAGAGTATTGAATACTGACAGTCATACTCAATTCATATGCTTTCATATGTAGAGAATAATTTGCTCATTTATTGATATTTAAGTATAATACAAATATCTGTTGAAGTGTAATACAAATATCCACCTGCTTTAGATAGATCTTGAAACTTCAGATAAGTTTACTAGTGAATATACGAAATTATGGTACAATTTCGGGAACAGTTCTCATGCTGAAATTATTTTCAATGTCTTGAGGAGGTTAATGATATTCTGTCCGATTATTGGATTCCCCATTTAGGAGTATCGAAGCGCACCTGTGTCGATGGAATAGTTTCGTCCTGAGATGTGTCCTTAAACTCCAGCCCTTTCAAAAGAAAGTATTACACGAAAACAACTTTCGCAACATCTTCGTTGCTTCTCCCTATACTAAGTTTCATACGCATTCATGTTTCACTTTTGACCTAGGACGTGATTTGTATACTTCTAGCGTTTCACACCGTTAATTTCTTTTTTTAATTTCAAAAGCAGAAGTGGAAACGAACGTATAGGTTTCCAAGCTGATCCTTTGCTTATACGTTTCCAAACTGATCCTTTGCTATGCTTCATATCAAATTTTAATAAATTTGAAAATGTATACAGGGTGAGTTTTACCAATTCTGCCAATCGAAAAAGGGCGATAAAGAGCCCATGGGATCATAAAACACACTATAGCAACCCCTTCCCATCTCTAACCGTTTGCAAGTAATGGTGGATAAAATAATTTTGCTAAAAATCGTGAAAAAAAAATCCAAATTTTAAAAGTTTTGGCAGATCTACATTGAAAAAAGCACATATTCTGAAATACCAATTAAAATCCTTTAGGATGACACCATTTTCATCAAAATACCTGGATTTAAAGCCGAGTTGCAAACTCCGAAACTTTGGAAATGGAATTGTCACCAAAATCTTTAATATTGAATACCGCAAACACCGTTCAAGCTAAAATCAAAAATCAAATGTCAAATTTGACAAGAATTTGTTCATTCTATCAGCTTTCGAATGAGCTTACCATAAACCATAGCAGTGTTTTATTTCAGAAGAAATTTAGCCTTTCTTTGGCAATACATCACTGAAATTGGAGTTCGTCGAAATAGACATTTGACAAAAAGTCGCCATGACGGTGGATAAATGAAACGTATGCAAATTCGCCAATATGAACTCTTTCTTATGTGCAAATAGGTTGGAACACATCTGCATATCCGAAATCGTTCATAGTGGCGGATTTGTTATCCACCATCGTTTTTATGGCGGCTTTTTGTCAAAAGAAGTCTATTTCGACGAACACCAATATCAGTGATGTGCCAACGAAGACTAAATTTTTTCTGGAGATAGAACACTGATATGGTTTATGGTAGTCTCATTCATAGGGCGTCATTCTGGCACCCCGTTGCGTTCCGTTGTTAACGTGCGGAACCCAGCCCAACAAAGTGCCAAGAATCATTCTAATAGACCCCTAAAACTGATAGAATGGACAAGTTCTTGCTAAATTTGACAGATTTTAACTTGAACGGTGTGTGCGGTATTCAATATTAAAGATTTTGGCGACAATTCGATTTTGCATTTCGCCAACGTTTCGGCACTTGTAACTCGGCTTTAGATCCAGGTATTTTGATGAAAACGGTGTCATCCTCAATGATTTTAACTGCTCTTTCAGAATATGTACTTTTTTAATGTAGATCTGCCAAAAACTTTTTAAATTTGGATTTTTTCACGATTTTTAGCAAAATCATTTTATCCGCCATTACTTGCAAACGGTTAGAGATGGGACGGGGTTGTTATAGTGTGTTTTATGATCCCCATGGGCTCTTCTGACACCCTCTTTCGTTTGGCAGAATAGGTCAAACTTTCCCTGTATTTCACACCTAGATTAAATGCATAATTATTCACCGATTACAAGAGCTCAATTTATTGCTGCGAAACGTGAAAAAAGAATCATTTGTAGAAGTTCATTTTTCCTGAAAATTTATTCTGCGGCTTCTTACAACATTGAAGGCACTTTTTATAACCATCGACATCAAAAAATGTCAAAATGATGCATTGTCTATAATGACGACTGAGAGTAGCTTCTCGAGTGCAAAAGGTTGAAGAATTTCGTAAACTTTTCGTCATTCGCAACCACTTTGAAGGCTGAAAGACTTTACACTCTTCTATTTTCATCTGAAAAAATTTAGAGGTCTCCCAAAATAGAAAATAAACTTAAAAATGATTTTGTATTACTGATAAATAAAAAGAAGTTTTATTAAAATAGTTTTCCTGTAATCGAATGAAATGTTCTTCAAAAGTGATGTATTTAATCATCGTTGTTCACAAATATTGAAAAACCTGAAAGAAGAAGCCAATGTAAGAATTTTTGAGACACCAGTGTTCTTTTAGGCGTCTAATAGTTTAGGAACTTATGTACTGAATGCCACAGAAAAGAAAATTAATTCAGATTGTTTGCAAGTTTGTTTAGTTATATTAATGCACCGATTTGAAGCAACACGAGGGCTAGTTTTGGACAAGCCTATATATTTTGAATCTTGGTCTGTAACTTTGAACCATTTTGACACCTGAGCTAGACGTCCTTCTCCAAACTTCCGAGCCACACCAGTGAGAGGACGTTGGACTCTCGACTTCAGATTTGACATCCACCAGGTCCATATACTCAGTGAATCTTCGGCGGAAATGAGTTTCGATCGTGGGACTATCCGGTTTCGAAGCCAACCTTAGGGTAGGCTTCAAATCTACCTGTTACAGACCGGCACTGTCGGAACACCTCACGTGTGCTCAAACCTTGGCAAAACCATAAAGTTGGACATTCACCATCGATCCAATCCATCCTGATCCAAGCCATTTAGAGGACTTCTCAGCATGTGTGCTGAAACGTAGACAAAACCATAAAGTTGGACATTCACCATCAATCCAATCCATTTGGAGGGCTTTTTAGCAGACCGGTTGCAGTTTCGGCTCATAAAATTTGGTGGGCCATTCAGAGATCAGTCTGTGCCAACTGGATACAAATCACCTACGGGCAACCCGGTCCCCTAAGCTACTGCGGCGCTTCCTCCTCTCACGGATTCCAAAATGGATTCCCCCGTCTTGATTTCCCCAGAATGACTCCTACCCATACTTCCCCTTCCCCATTTTGCGGTTTTTGCTTTTGCCCCGTAACCGACTATCGTATTTCAATTTTATTGACTATTGCGCCGAAAAATATCAAACCGAATGAAAACGCAGCTATCTTCCCTGGACAACTCCATTTTTCATCGGATTCTTACATTCACGAAACGTTTTGGCACATTGTGTTCCAAAAAAATTGGAATGAATTAATGGTGAAAGTCCCGCTTAACATATACCAGGCTTACTTTTGAAACTTTTTTCATTCTCATTATTCATTTTGAAGAAAATGCTGATGCGTGCATAATTAGGTATAAAGATTCTACTATGAAAGTAACAGCTTTATAAAATCATAAGATCCATGACACAAAAATTGCAATTATGTGCATATTTTCTTTTGTGCTCAAATTCCTCATCTTCGATTTAGCAAATTCCCATTGTCTAGTTTCTGTGCTCAAACCTGCTTTACCATAGAAGTGAAAACTGAGGAAACCTGTTGGCAGAGTCATGGATTCAGGACAGGAGGTTGCAGAAGTTATAGACTAGATTCTTTCACATATAACATAACATAACGCCACTCCATACCCCTGCAACTGTAACCATAAGGTTATTTAAGCAGTGTCGCGGTCACGAAGTGGAAGAAAAATCACAACACCCGAGGGGGTGACCTCTCTTAAAACTTGACAATTCTCTACACCGCTGCCTAATTAAAAACGAAACAGGTTTACAAATGTTCACAGGAGAATTAGGAAGGATTTCTATTGTGCTATACGTTGTAAAAATATTTTGGTAACGTAGAGGAAAATAAAACTTTGGGAAAACACAAAATTTCACAGTTATACATGAAATAACTGGACAATAATGCATTTAGTTTTTATTATTGTCCAGTTATTTCATGTATAACTGTGTAATTTTGTGTTTTTTCAAAGTTTTTACTCTGCGTTACCAAAATATTTTTATAACGTATAGCACAATGATGTAACGGGTATGTGAACCTGACGCACGATAAATACTTTATCGTTAGGCGTGAAAGTTTACAGAGAGCGTGCCAGATCAAGTGTCATACTCGTCATCTGACCACGGCTCAAAAAAGCAAATCCATCCTTAACTAGCCCTCGTATGGCTTCAAAGCCCACCGTGAATCTAATCAACTCAACTGGCACAGATGTTTTTTTTTTTACCATTAACCACTTAATTGGTTTATTTTCTCAACTCTCTAATTAGATGACACCTTCTATTTTGGAAATGCGGTGTCATTTTAATTCATTTGAGAACCTAAAGGGCAGTTGAAATGTTTATGTATTCCACGATTTTTTGTATCGAATTACATCGTCTGTGAATGACTTTGTTTCAGTTTTTAAGTTTGAAATTGTGGAAATTCGATGCCCGGAAATTTTCCGGACATACTACTTAAGGGGTTAACAGTTCCTTGGGTATGTTTCTTTAATGGATTGTTTCATACCATCAACAGCATATGCTATTTTTTTTATTGTATATCCTTGAAAATATTCCAAGAACTCTATACGCAGTAAATAGAGAAAAATATAGTAAATAATAAAAATTAATGTTTGATATTATAACCTTATGCCGGCTTTTGTATATACAAGCGAATAATGTAGATAATTTCCCTTCCAGTGATAATTTCTTTTTTCTCGATTGAAAAGGTTTTTATGAAAAGTATAGGTTAAAAATAGAAATTTCTTTCAAGTTCAATATCAATCAATTAGTCACGCATGCATTTCGCAAGGAAATCTAATATTATTAAATGTTAATATTGTTATATAGTTGTCAAATGAAGATATTTAAATGACATTTCCTGCGGCTAATATTTCAATGACACTGTTTCAAACCTTTTCAATGTGAAATTTAAATGATTTGATATTGAAAATTACCCATTTAATTTTCAATGACCCATATTTGATGAATTAGCCTGAGGAGAGATTCGTTCATCCATGAATGCTGCTTTAGTCTTCCTTCAGTGTATTAGTCTTCAAACTGAAGACAGAATCTCTAATTATTAATACATATGTGATACGGAATAGCAGTTACAACTTGCATTATCAGCAATTAGATACGGAAAATATTTATTTTTTCGTGCAGATTTTGATTCGTATCATACAAGGTTGGAAACTTTCAGACATGACTGAACAACAGTGGGAAAATTCTTTTCACGGTTGCTGTGGGAAAAGTTGTTTTATGAAAAAAATCATTTTGAATAATTCGAAAAAGGCTTCCGGAAAAAATAAAGCGTAAAACAGGTTTAAATGTTTGCGACAAGATTTTAATGAAATTTGTTTAACTGATGTCCTTTGTACCTTCGTGTTTACGTCTCAATTTTTTTCATTATGCTTAAGCTTTCAGCTGGTGCGCGTTTGCAAGAGATACTTGAATTGTGCATCATATTACATATTCATACCGTTATTTTACATATTTAAGTGCAATTTTATTTATAAAAACTTTGTTTACTATTAGGCTAATAAATACAGATAACATAAATAAAAGTTGCATTTATTTTTGTAAAATAATACTGTATATGTAATACATGATCTGGAGATGAAGGCACCAGGCTGGTCCACTCACCCTTCAGAACATCTCAAACCGAACCAAATCTCTTTTGAAGACGGAGAAGCATATATAGCCCGAAAAGACATTATAAATATTTTCACAGATGGCTCGAAAACCGAACACGGAGTTGAAGCTGCCTTCTGCGTCTTGACCAATGACATCTGGGCCTACCAGTGGTCTGCTAAACTCAACGACAACAACACCGTATTTCAAGCTGAACTCACTGCACTTCACGAAGCATTAATATACGCATCTCATCTGCCAAACCACAATATCTCTAAAATACACGTAGACAATAGAGCAACTGAGCGCATAGACAATAGACGGCGTAGTATCATGGCATCTTCCAATTCAAAGAGCACAAACGAAACAGCAAGAAAAATTTTCAAAATCCTCCTTTCAAATCCAAGAATAAAAGTCTCTTGGGTTAAAGCGAATGCAGGCAATATAGGCAATGACAGAGCAGACCAACTGGCAAAAGACGCAACACAACATGGGCAACCCTATTCACATACTAAGCTTCCTAAACCGCACATAAAAGGCCTCCTCCGGAAGAGGATGCTTGAGGAGTGTCAAACCTCATGGAAGATTGGCGATAAAGGCAGGAAAATCTATAACATCATGCCCTCAGTTAGGGGTCTATTCTGGTACCCCCGGTTGGGTTGGGAGTTGGGTT
>BGPR01018780.1:0-22794 GCA_013235015.1 Araneus ventricosus | reverse complement strand
TAGGATTTTTAAAAGTATTTTACCTATGCCTTATTTAAGAAATAACAATCAAGAAACATTTTTAAATCATTTTTTAGAAAATCGGGCATTTAAGGGTTAAGAGAAGGAAAATGAGAAAGAAAATTATTGCATTCTGAAGTTTACGTACTGAAAATGTTATATTCAGCAAGCTTTTCTTTAACCTTCCTTCGGACGCAACTAATCTGTGAGATGAAGCAGCCATATTGTTCTGTTTTTTCGCCTGAATTGTGGGTTTCACCGAGAAATGTGTATGGTCTCTAGTAGTTTCCTGGATCCCTACCACTCACACAAAAGTATCAGCGTTTTTCCTCTGGTGCTAATTTGATGTACATGAGGGGCACATTAATCTGGTAGACTAGTTGCGCCAAATTACGTTTCTATTTTTCCTTTCCCATTATTTCTTATATACCTACAAATTTGGTATTCGTGTGTAACCGCCCCTAATTCATTGATATCGGTCGTTATTTCTAATATATTGTTTCAAAAATGTCGAATTATGTATGGCTCTCATCGACAACTGTTGTCATTGTGAAGGAATCTTACAGGGAAACAAACATAAACCCACTCCTGAATTCCTGTACATTTTGTTCGGTGAAATTTTAAGTAAATGCAAAAATGTTATTTAGAAAAGCAAATCTATCATTGCACGACCGAATAGTTCAGTTTGATAAACTGTTCTTTAAGCCTAAGCAAAAATTTAACTTTTAATCACAAAGATGATTTGCGCCCGAACGTGTCAGCATTTGTATTGCGCCAGACCGAAGGTTAATTCTCACATTTTATACTTCTATAAGACGTAAAAACCGCTTTTGGTACTAATCCAGTTTGTCTTCATGTGTATCCATATGTATGTGTGAACTAACAAGGTAACTCAAAAACTCCAATCATGGAGGAATATTGCAAATGCCTCTCATACATATTTTGGACCCAAACTGTAAACTGGGGAATCAACTTAAACATGTGACTTATATGCTTTACTCTATTATCACTCTACACAAATGTAGACAAATATTGAAATTGTAAATTCTATAATGAATATGGAATATATTTTTAATCTTCATCTCCAGATTACGGTGCGTTATATATTACATATTCCAAATTATAGTAGAAAGTGGTATGGCCTGATTTCATTACTGATGCCCCATGATTTCTAGATAAAGAGTCATGAAAACTTATGTAATTTAAATAAATGATTAAAAATGATAACCTGTGATTGGAAAATGCTTAAAATTTCTTCCTAGATGTTTTGTTTTACTTTTGATTTCTCCTCCCATAACTTTAACACAAGAAACAGCGCACCGCAACTTCTGAATGATTGGGACTGATACCTTCAAGTAAAATAATAGTATAGTCATTTCGGAAACACACCGCTGCATTAAACTTACTCTTTTACTAGTAAATAATTGATAAGACTGACAAGGACGTTCTGAAAATGTATCTACATAACTTGTAATATAATTCTAAAGATTCAACTAGCTTAAAATCATAGTTCCATTTTTCGAAAGACCAAAATTGCTTGAAATTTTTCTCACTACAAAATTTAACTAAAAAGTGTGGACATCTGTGGTCTAACTAAAGTCTTTATGAAGCTAATAACACACTTCCTACTTACTCAGGAGAGCGGGAGTGAATTGCCCTTCTTTACACACTTGCAAATTCCTCCGCAGCAACTCCCGCCCAGAATTTTCGAAAGTCAAAAAAGTAGAACACCCTTAATCTTGATCATTTCACCTTTGAAGGGTTCTCGCCAAAATCAGGACACAAAGAAATTGGCATTTTTTAGTCCTTTAGCAAAGACGTGGTACAGGTGTCACTTTTCACAGGTGCCAACGACAATTAATGAGTGCCCTTTCATGCAATTGTCCCCTTCGTCAGTTTCACTCTCTTTAGCCGGAAACAGATTAGAGGAGCTTTCTTTCGTCAGCTGCGTGACGGGTATTCTTAAATTGTCTTTTTCTAACTGCTTCGGTGTTTCGAGGTAAATAGTTCCAAGTATTCGATATGTGCTTAAATTTTTGGATGGTTCAATTGGAGTTGCTGTTTAGAAGTAGTTGATGGAGAAATGTGGATTGACAGTTTCAGTGTCTTAAGGGAAGTGGATGCGGATTGACTGTCTGAAATAGTGTTTATAATTTTCTTTTTTCTCAGTTGTACTCTGAAATTGGTATTTATGTCTTGGTATAAGAAGTACAACTTTTTCAACTTTATACAACTAAAGTAAATGAAGCGAATTAATAATAGACAATGAAAAATAAGAGATTGTTTTGAACTTTTACTGCGTGCTACAATTAAAAAATTTCTTTGTTGAGTTTTAGTAAACTAAGTAATAAATTCACATTATATTTATTAATGAAATAGGATTTTTGCAGAGAATAATCTTTTGGCACCACCAAAAGCACATGTAACAATTAATAAAAAGCATGTTGTATGTATATTAGCTAATTAAGAAAGCAATATTATTTTTAAAATGTATTTAATTAATATTTTTGCTACTTATACCATTTAGCAATAATTGTGTTAAGAGCTTCAGTTATATTTAAAAAAATCTTTTTTTATATATCTAATTAATCTATGTTCAATTATGTCTTAATAGTAGATTTACCATGTGCGTGTGTTTGTTGTTTTTCAAGCAACCAACTACTGAAAGGTAAATTAATTTCCCTGTAGAGTTTATGTCATAAGATTTTTCGCTTCTTCTAGACGTATCATTCGTTTAAACTTTTGTTTACAATACTGATCAAATTCAAGCAAAACTTTAGAAAAACATGCATTTCTGAAATTTATCGCTCATATTAGGACAATGTTTTGGACTTTCAGCATAAAAACATACATCAATGGGAAGATAATTTTATGAAAACTAAAATAGAATATTTTTTCAAAACAAAATGCGTATTAAAAACTATTCACATCAAGATTAAATGCGAAACGTATAAAAAAATGAGATTCAGAAAATTTCTTACTGAAATTACATTTTGTTTCATGTACCTTTTATAGTAAATATTTATATCTTTGAAATAACTTCGTATGTTTTTGTTATTCAGAAATGTCGAATAAAATGCGCAATATTTACTTAAAATATTAGAGAAAACTGGTTACTGCATGAAAGAGATTCCACCTGTTAATTTTGCAGTGATAATTTTGAAACTTATACAGTTCTTCACCTAATGTCATCACTTCTGCTCTCGCAGACACTTGACTAAAGTAAATGCAAATTTAATCAAAAATTTGCTCATGTAATGCTTTTTACGAAGCTTTATGCATTCGGCTGTCATCTAACATCTTAGGCTTTATCATGTCTTTATGTTTAAATTTTTCTTAAGTTTTCTGAGTAGTTAAATTGGTGGTTCTTTTTGGCTTTTGGATGTAATAATGCAAAAGAGAAAGATGCAATTAATTAAGGTAAAATCAATGTTTACTAACATGTAAAGTAAGATTGCTATATTTTAACATTAAACAATCTTCCGTTATTTATACAGCATATCTCGTTCGCACCCAACATCCCGTAGGCGCGACGCAACGATTCCACTATTATCGGCCGAGCGTGGCGCAAAAGCGAAGAGCTGTGATCCACGCCGTGGGCCCTGCGTCACGTATGCGTAACTTCAAAACTGTACGTCTTATTTGTATTTTTAAATGATACTAGATGGCGCGAATCGGCAACGGTTTTCACAGCGGTCGAGCTATATAGCATTTGACCTTCAGTATGCACTTTCGGTTCCGGGTCTTCTTGTTGGTTTATTTCATTTGATTATGTAAACAACTGCAAGTGTTCGATTACTTCGAGAGGATTGAGCATTTAAAGTTTTCAGTTCCATTTCGCGCTGGTGTTTTCATATATTGTTGATTTTGTCGATGAAAGGCTGGAATATTTATTAGTTAGGCGTTAGAGTAAAAAATATCGTTTGCGGTTAGAAGTTCGTAGTTTGAAGTTGTATGTTTTGGGTTAATTTTATTTTAGTTCAATCCTTTTTAAAATATCACGAAAATTTTATTACATTATATTCAGATACTATCAATAATAATAAATAGTAAATATCAGCGTATTGACTTGCAGTAAAGATTTTATAAGATTTTTTTAAAATTAGGCTTCATTGCTTCATTCGGAACGTTCAGTCCCATAACTGCACTTCGTCTCCGCGCGGTAGTAATGAAGGGGATATGTTGCTCTAAAATCATCTGAATTTATAAATAAATACAGACATTTAGTTAAGATCTTTATTACCAATATGAAATGTCAGTAGCCCTTTAAATATGAAACTACTTTCCTGTCTGTTAGAGTAGATGTATTTGATCGCCAGAAACAGTCAGATTCGTCTTTATACGATTAAAAAACTAAATTTACCGTATAGGATAGGTTTGAAACATCGCAGTACGTCAGTGACATTTAACTCATAAATGTAATATTCCATATTTTCATGACTTTAATTACAATCATTAAAATAAAAGAATGCTTTCTTGCGCTATACAAAAAATAATTAAAATTTACCATAAGAGTTAACTGTCATAACTACAAATAAGACGAGCAGTTTCGATTTTTCTCAGTTTGGACGAAGATTGTTATACGATCACGACTTCGAAATTTAATTTAATTTAAACAAAGGACATTATGAAGCAGTTTTGCACTCGGCTTTACATAATTCAAGAGAGCGCTTCTGCCATGCATGTTGAACCGGTCTGCACATCTAAAGCCATTAGTAAATCCGAACAAAAGGAATTCCGTCTTAACTGCCATGAAGTCTGCGCGAAATAGCTTAGCATAACCTTACTAGCTTAACATAACCTTACGTCGCCGAGAGGTTCTTAATGATAATTGTTCCTCCCATTTGAGAGTGGATGTGCTAATGTGTTTCATGACCCCAAGCGGCAACGGATTCTTTGACGGAGATTGTAGTGTGTAGAAATGAAGATATTAAACTAGAAACCGCAAGTAATTTATGTATTTCACAATAATGGAACTAGTATTCGTTAACTGGAGACGTACGTCATTCTTCGAGAATGAGATATTGAAATTTATTTTTTAGAAGAAAAAGACACTCACTGACTCGTAACGGAATCTCCCAAACCACTAGGTCTAGAAACTTGAAATTTGGCAGGTGGTTGCTCCTTGGATAGTAGGTAGTCGCTAAGAATGGATTTTTCAAGAATTTAATTATAATTTTAATTAATTAAAATTACTCTAAATTTTAAATATTAACAGAAGAAAATTTCCTAACAGATTTCCTAATTTCCTTCCGCACAAAATCCATTCTAACATCATCTTAAAGTGTAAAAATTCAGCTTTTCAATCAGAATATAATTTCGCTTCTATGCAACAATGTGTTTAATTTTAATTAATTTTCAATATATTTTCGACACAATTTCTAATAATGCCTTTTATATTTCTCATGTGTTTTTGTCACAACTTTCTTCTTTGTTTTCGATTCTTATTTTACGAATACTTTCTGAACGAATTCGTTTGTATTTATTTTCTATTTTATCTATATTATTATGTTCTACTTACTGATTAACTGGAATAATATCAGTCATTTTTGAAAAATTCTGGTTCTGAAAATCAGAGAGAAAAACCGAGAATGTTGTATGCAGGCAGATCCCGAAACTTTAATTCCTGAAAAGTTACCTAAAGTTTTCATATTCCTATGAATCCTTATCTTCTATTTCCGTTTCTATTCTACGTTTGCCTGATGGTGACATCTCGTCTTCTATGGCAGACTTCGTTGATAATCAACATGTCGTAGAGAATTGCAACTACCACCTTACATTGAAAACTCCAGCTCCAGACACGAGGACTGGAACCACTTACGAGAAATCAAACAAATTATGTCGAAGTCCTCGCTAATGAAACCGCTATTATATGTATTCATTGCTTAAAATTTAAAAAAGTGGTTTTGCTAAAAAAATTTTTTTAAATGATGCTATTCAACTGAAAATATCAGATTTTATTTGATTTACGGCTCATTTTAAAATGCAGACGATTGTTTCTGTTGTTTGTAATATTCAACCGTGATTTGAGTATGAGGCGGATATATGATACCACATGGCTTTTATCTAAATCTTATGACTCGGCCGAAAAAAGTTTATGGGGACTCGATATCCTAGGTCAAGGTGCCAAATACGGGACCCAAGCGTTGAAGGTTGAAAACCTGATTCACGAAAAAACCGCTGTATATAAAGTCCTGGTGCACGTCAAATACCGTTTCATGTGTCGTCCTCGCCATCTGATGATTATTCAAATCTAAAAGATCCTTCCCGAAATATCCCTCATGTTCTTATAAACAGAACGTAAATATAATTAAATTAATTTAATCTAATGTCATCTGTAAAATTTGGTAATATGTATATTTCTTGTTCCAATGAAGCACTTATTAGAATTATGTTAAAAGTTATAGTCTACTCTGAAATAACTTGCTCATTATAAGTACCATTTGAATGTTAGCAGTATATATATATATAGAGAGAGAGAGAGAGACAATAGCAGTAAACAAGTTTGGTTTTTCTTCTGACAAATACATTGGAGAATACCATGATGAATATTCTAGAAAAGTCTAATCTTTTGTTCAGCTGAATTCTGCCAACTTCAGAACTATTTAGGTGTTTAAATTCTTAGCTATATTGCATATAAATTCTGGTTTCATGTCCACCCTTTATGCACAAATGGCATCTAACAAACTAGATTTATTTTGTGTATTGATTTGCAAAGTTGCTCCTAACTTTTTAATCATCCAACAAATACTATATAAATTCGGACAAAGATCTACTGGAAATTATAGGGTATATTTATTTTTTAAAATGCCAATCGCAACGAAACATCTTAACTGCTGCTCTATCCTATAATTGAAATTTAAAAAACATTATTCAGCATAATGGTTGAAAGAAAAACTGCAACCGCTGCTCAACCGTCGTGTATGTTGTTGCATGAAATAGAAAGATACTTTTACTTCAAAGCGTTATTATGGATCCTTCTTCAGAACAAATCTGTTAGTATTAGAGATGAAACACGTAATGTTTTTAGACGTGAGCCAATTAGAGTAGTGTAAAAAATGAAATTATAAAATTATTCCTTTCAGATACTTCAAATTTTGACTTTCTTATATCAAATATTTCTGAAATGGAAGTTCCTATGTACAAAAAATGAAAATTGTCGGATAGTATTACGTTCACGAGAGTTGTCTAAACTATTTATACAGTAACACCTCGTCACAAAAATAATTTGGGGACAAATAAATAGATTGTTATAAACGGATGTATTGTTATGTCGAAGGGAGATATAATTACATATAAAAACTTAACTTTTGGATGTTTTACAATACAACAATATGCATTTCAGAAAAAAAAGCATCGCCAAAGTGTTTCTGATTGTTAAAGCATTCAAAAATTTGAAAACTCAGCTATTCAATAAACTAGTTCACATTTCTGATAAACTTATTTATCGACAAAATCCCGTACTATCCTTTCTTTATTCATTTTTTACTTGTTTCAACTAATAGGTTTTGCATCATCATTTGTGGATGAAAGGCTTCAAAAAAATACCCTTTGGGACTGAACTGATTGAAAAGCTTCATGGGATGTCAATAAAGATTGCGATGGATCTGTATCATCATTATCATCATTTTCCATTTCGTCTCTGATTTCGGACAAAATATCTTCAGTAACTCCCACAAAAACCATAAGGTTATCATCCGCTGTTAAATATTCCTCCAAGTTAATTAAAGAGATTTTGCCGCTTTCTTCTTCAAACTGAGTTAAAGAATTTTGAAAGCTCAAAACATATTCTCAAGCAACTGAAAAATCGCCATTTTTGGAATTTTCGTCATTATCAGTTTGCTTATCCTTCATAAAACAAAGGTCTACTTTTCCCCAACAATTACAAATTGTTTTCTTGTAACTTTCCACCAACTCCCAGGAATATTGCCACTCGCTTCCTTTTCATTTCTTTTAAAAGACTCTTCTACTTTAATTTCGATGTTTATGAGTATCGACTCCACCAACCGCAGTATTCGTTGAAAGTTTCAAAACTTTATAAATTGTTTCTCCTATTTGCCATTTTTAGTTATAATTGCAATGAACTAATTCTGATTACGACTCATTCGCTTAAAGTTCTGAAAAAATATGCTCTAGCTATACAACACATATTTACATGTACAATACACAATAACAAAATATATAAAAGCAAACAAGTAATAGTAGTAGAAATATAGACTGGGGAATACGGGGACATTTATACACTTTTTTTCGAAATATAAATGATTTTACCAACAGTAATAATTAGAAATAATGCACTCAAGTTATACATTTATTAATCTAATATCGGATTTAAGTATAGTTTTGGTCATAACTAAAATAAGAAAATATTTATTACACTTTTTCCGTAAAAATGGATTTTTATCAATCTGCCCCATACTAGGGGTACATTAATACACTCTGAAATATTGGAAATAATGATGGTTAATAGGTCTGGGATCAAAACAAATCTATTTTATAAATAACTTTCTATTCCAAATCAAGGTTAAAAAGTTTAAAAAAGTAACAAACTTTTATTTTATTCAAAATTCAACATTTTTAAAGAGAGTGGGAAAATGTAACACTTAGACTTGAAAAAATAATTTGTATCTACAAATAAAAAAGGAAAATTCGTGTATGTGTGTAAAAATACTTTGGAGGGGGAACTGTTTACCTCGAAGCCGCTTTTGGAAATTTTAACCAATTAAAAATTAAAGGAAATTTTCGCGTTCTTCCTTGATGACTTACGTAAATAATATAGCAGAAAAGTAAATTTTACACCTTCTGAAAATACAAAAATTCTCTTTTCGATGATATTAATTAAGTTTCCGTACATTTTTTTCCAATTTTAATAAATTCGTAAAAAATATTTTAAACTTAATTTACAACAATTGTTTTCATTATTGCAATAAAATTCAAACAATTTTCATAGTTTTAACAAATACTTAATTGCTTATTTCTCACTTTTACGTTTTTGTTCAATTTCTGAAGGCGATTTTGCAAATGGTTGTTGTGAAGGCACATTGATACACAAAGGTGATGCGTATCAATGTGCCCCGGAGTCAACTGTATCAATCTGTCTCAAGAGAACTTTTTACTTAGAACAAGTGGTCACCCAAACTCAACGCTGATATACCTCAAAATTTAATATAGTTCAGAAAAATAAATGCTTTCCCTACTTTTGGATTATATTACCAGGCAGGAATACGTAATTAATTAAAGAAATCACTCAACACGTGCTTAGAAAAAAATAGAATAGAAGAATATCGGTTTCATTCATTTGTAAATTATCTTTTCACTTTACATGACCGAAATATATACCGTGTTCTAAGGGTTACAGTGGCATATATATGAGGGGATGTGAACATCTTTAGCCATTCCAACCATCAAAATTTATGGCATGTGTCAATGTTCCCGTGTATGAATCTACCCCAACTCCCCCTACACAGTACTACAATTGATTCAAACACTTGGATATTCCCCTAGCTGGCAAGAACTAAACATTCCGATATTTTCTTGATAATAATTCTTTTAGACGATCTTGTAATTCTACCGAGAATAACACTTTGCAGACGTATAATAATAATGTATCTTTCAAGCAAGAAAGCATGATATCATATTTTTCCTAAACAAGATTAGCGTTTTCAGCTTTAGGCAATTTTCTTTTTTTTAACCCTTTGATTCCGTTTCAAACAAGAGTTCAATAATTGATCAATAATTCAGTCTCGGCAGCTACATCGAGAAATTAAAAGAAAAACAGTAAAAGCATTTTTACAGCGCATAGACATTTTTTTCTTTGTTCTCCCTTCCAATTCCTAACCGTTACTACAAACTACAATTCCTACCAACCGCTTAAATGACCTAATGAACAAGTCCCCGACTGGCCTTAAAACCGCGGAGAATAAAAGACACGATCATGGAGTTCAGCACCATCTATACTAATGAACGACCTTCGCTACTCTTACTTTGTACAGAAAAGAAACCCTTAACTACAATTCAAATAGATTTCTTCTTTCTCCTCCTATATCAGATCATTAACTTCTTAGAACAAAGAAGTGGAAAGGAAGTAAAGCTTTTGATCGTTTGCAGTTTGTAAGAGAATCAATTTATTAAGCTCAATTATTCTTACATTTGTCTTTAGAAATGCTAGAGCGACCAGACTTTCAGTACTTCAGTCCGGACGTAGGAACTGTATGAGATATCGGCAATATAAAAGATATATACATATATGAATATATACAGAATGTGGAAAAAGTAAGAATCATTTATTTCCTTAAATATTGTACGTAGATATAAACTTCCAAATTTAAAGTTTAGTTTACAAATGTGGGAATTAATATGAAATCACAATGGCTCCTGTGCGGGTTGTTAATAAAAAATTTAAAAAAAACTATACTGCCAAAATAAAGTAAAAATGTTAGTGAGAAAATGCTCCTCTTACATTCATCTATGTAGAAATAGCTGTCGGCTTTTGCCATTTCTTCTTTTCTTCGGGGGGGGGGGATTTCATGATTCTATATGAAAATTTTTCAGAGATATATTTAGTTTTTAATTTTAACGGGCTTTTTACAAATGAATGAAAATGTTGAATGAGAATGTTCCTCTATAAAAAAAATCCTTCAACACCGAAAAATTGCGATCTGCAAATATTGTCTAACAGTGTATAGTTTAATTCTCATGGAAAAGGATACTCTAATGATATACTAAAAGGATACTCTACCAAACAATTACAAAGAGGATGCTCCTTTACGGGCCAGTGCTTGGGTCCTCTCTGTTTATCCCAGGTTGGAAAAAAATACTGTCTTCAATACAGAGGATCTTCCTCCTTTACATTACTGGCTCTTCCAGAACCATTCCCACGGTAGCTCTGCAAACTATTACAGGTATCGTGCTGTTACAACTTAAAGCTCAACAAGAAGCTATTTTCATCAATGTCGCGTGTTTGAGAAAGCAAATAGAATTTGAAAGTCTCTCCTATCAGCCAAGGGATTATGAAGGAATAATCAAGAGCCTAAACATCCATCCATCATTAATATCACAAATCAAATTTCAACAACAGAACCCTACAAAGAGAACAACAGCCTCATGTTCTTTCAAGTTCAAAACAGAAATGGGAACAGGGTGCTCTTATTGCGCATTCGGAAACGGCATCAAAGTCTTAGAATGGAAGGGGAAATTAGAAAAATTCCACACAGTCCGAAACAGTCAGTACCTTCTCACACAGAATCTAAATATTCTGGGTAGATGGATCAAAGCCCATGCTGGCTATCGGGTAATGAAGAATCCGATACTCTCGCCAGAAAAACCATCACAGAAGGCGTTGTAATGAAAGCTCTAACCTCTCGATGCGAAGTTAAACAATAAACTGTTTTTTAAAAAAATGGCAAAATCTTTGGGATAATGAAAACATTGGACGTTCTGTTCATGAAGTGCTCAAAACCGTTGACCTAAAACCAGTCTTTTGGATACTTGAATAAATTCTGTTTGTCACAGGACACGGTCCATTCCCTTCATTCCTTAACCGTTTCCATTTATCAGAGAGTGACTCTTGTGCCTGCGGAGAATTCGGCTATCGCATCCACTATGCGACATCTTGCCAATTGACTCTCTCTTGTTGTATTAGGAAACCATCTACTTAGCTGGAAAGTCTGTGGTATCAAAGAGTCCTGGAGAATCCGAATTCAAGAAAAAGAATGATAAACATGATTAAATTCATAATAGGCAATGAAAAAATTATGTGACTGGAATAAGTACTCACCTGCCTTTGTACAATAACTCTAGCTTATCTTGAATTCAATATACTGAATATTCTAAGTCCTTCCTTTCTCATAAATCTTTAACAGTAATCTTCCTATCCCTTGTATTCCACAATAAGCACGCAATGGCTCCCCATCTTTAATACGTTACTCAAAACCTGTCCGTTGATGTAAGCTTCCTCATGTTATTCGTCGTCATCTAAATTCTTCATTTGTCATTCCTTTCTTGCTGTAATTTTATTATTTGCAACTCAATAAATTCCACCTACATCTATACCAAACCGGATAGGAGCCACATGAGCTCTTGAGTTAGCAGTATGGTATAGTGTTAAAGTGTTAAAAGATCATGTGTTTGGCTAAAATTATAGATTGGTTGAACGATTTCAAATCACAGATTTCGACAATAGTTTGAATCACCAGGAAAGGAAACCGTCCCAGTTGAATGTCGCATGAGTAATAGCATGATTCAGTTAAATTTTCAATTAAAATGTATACCAGGATAAGCTGAATAATGTATCTACATATTAATGATGCTATTTGCAGGAATAATTTGCATTTTCCCCAATGCCGCTTTTGCATTTTATCAAATAGTTTTTAAAAATAATGTTATTATTAATAAAACATTTTGCTTAGTATATATTTTGTCTTAAAGAATGGAATTTCTAAGGAAAAAACTTAATAAAACAATTAATGTTTTAATTTACTTTTAATTTAGTTTGATTAGGATCAGACTGAAAACTCTGAAGTATTTTTTTCAGGATTTCTTGCATATATTTATATAGCAATAATCGAAAATTTTAAAATTGAATTTGCACATATTAAGTTTAATCTACAAATCAGCGTTGTTTCCAATTAAAATTATAAAAGAATCAGAAATTCCGTGAACAATATACATGGTGAACCAAAAGACCTTGACACATTTCAAAATTTAATAAAAAATAATAATAAATGTGACGTCATTGTGCGGTTTTCACTAGATTGCATTTCATGGCATAAAGTGTTTTTTACATAGAGAAAGTTTCAATTGTCTGCACATAGATAGCGCTAGCGGTACAGCTTTAGCTTTCTAAAGTTAGCTTCCAATCCGTCATTTTATGTAAGTATGGCGACTCGAGCTGAAACAGCAAATTGCATTGGTTGGCACTCTGAAACAAGGTCGATTATTCAACTTCAAAGAAAGTTTCTACTACATTTCTGAAAGCTAGACTTTGTCGAAAAGCATTTTTCATGGCACCGAAGATTTTTAGAGGCTAGAAACGCATTGAACAGAATAAGAAATGGTAGGCTACGCATGTCGGATGATGATACCAAACGAATCTGCCAAATGTTAATTTGCAGTCCTATAGGGTCAACACGATGTGCGTCATGGGAATAAGGAATTGGACGAACATTATGCATCGAAATTGTAGGAATTGTACGTCGATAATGTTTTGCGGTACAGACATTTATTAAAATTAAATTCTATTTTATTAACAATTTTTTATGGCAGAAAAAACTTTATAGAGCATAATGCAATTTAGTGGAAACCTCACACTGATATCACAATTTTTTCATTTTTTTATTAAATTTTGAAATGTGTCAAGGACTTTTGGTTCACCCTGTGTATTTTCCTTTTCATAATTATTTCTATTTAAAGATAAATAATATTCTCTTAAAGAGGTTGTTAGATTCCCAATTTTCATTTCAAGTTATTTAATAATTAAAAAGCATTTGATCGAGTGAAGCGACTTTATGTTTTAACTGGACTGTTTGTCTGTAAATTTGTTTGTTACGCAGTCAGGACCGATTGCTCTATTTCCTTAGAATTTCGTATGTTTCTTGAAGTCATTAAAGCGACGCATGGGCAAGGATTGATAATTTTAATTCCTTTTCAAAATGATGATAGTTTATGATTCCGTTTATGTAATCCAACCAATCATAATCCAATCATTTTAAAAGAGTCATACATAAAATTTCGTACAATTTTCTTCCAGAATATTTTTGATGTAATTCTAATGGTTTCGCCGTAAACGAAAGACAAAAGTTAGAAATCGTCGCTTATCAAACAACATCACCTATATCAATTTTTTTAAATTTCGTAAACGAAGGAAATAATCAATACCAATAAAGGATATTTATAATTTTTTTAACATCTGATATAAGCATAAGATACTGCATACTCCTACTACATGTGAAAAAATATTCTGAAATATTCGTTATTGTTTCCGATAAACTGAGTATTTTCTTTCTCTTTAAAATTTAAAAAAATTGAGATGAGTGGTGTTGCATTTTAAGCGAGGAAATATTGTTATAGAATTTTGTTGCTGACATAATGTGAGAGATGATGCCTCTACTCCTATTCTTAACTCCTGACATGAAGTCTACTGTTCACAGAATAATTAGTTACATTTTTGTACTAGTAATATAAAAATATTAGCATTCGTTATGAAAAAGGATTATTTTGATCCTTCTCCCGTTCATGAAGTATACACCACAGATAAGTATCGGAATCACTTAAAGTTAAAATTATCAGATGGAAAACTTCTAATTTATTTTTGAAATCTGCTGTTTGAAATCTCTGATCTAGGGGAAATTTTCACTTTCTTTTGTATCAAAAATTATAGATTACCACTACGTTAGTGTAAATTATAACCACAGAAACGCCGCACTATTAGAAATTTCAAAAATATATTTTTTTATTCCATCGATTTTCATGGCTTAAGGAAAAATTTGTTAACCGAAATGGGTTGTACTCTATCTCTGAGTTAATACACTATATGCCCAAAAGTATCCGGACACTTGCAGATTTTCACATTTTTTAGAATTTCTCCGGAATGGTTTAACCGACGACCATTAAACTTCGGACATGTAAAGAATGGACGATAACTCACATTTTACATTGAAGATTCGGTCCTGAGGGTAATTAGGGGACCGTCTACAAACTGATGAAGACAAAAAGGTGTTTGGCCCACCCCTCTTCACAGAATACTGATAACAAGATGAAACTTTCAGAAATGGTAATGTTTAGTGTGCATAATATTTACAGGAATTTTCGTACACTCAGATCAAATATTTGAGAAGATATAAAGGTTTTCTTAAAAAATCTCAAATTTTTCCACCTGTTTTTTGCTTATAACATGCATAGTTTTCTGTTATATTATACGAAACTTACAGAAAAGATGACAATATGTTAGAGAAGCATTTGTGTGAAAGTTTGGAAAAGAATTGTTGAATATTACAGGAATTATGAGCATTTTTAGTAAATAATGTTTTACTGCGCATGCGCGAAACATAGCGTAATTTTTCTTTCACAACTTTAAAGCCAGATATATAGGGCAACTTATATAAAAATATTCAGTTCAATATCATTAGTATTTAGAAAGATATCGGCATTACAACGAACAGAATTTTAGCTCCTGTTGAAGAGAAGCTAAAACATGAGGGGTTGTACACAAATTGATATTTTTTAAACTTATATCTTCAAATAGTTATAATTGAATTGTATAGTGGTGAGAATTTGTTGAATACCCATGAACACATCTAATATTCGTAACGAATAAAAAAATATATATGAAGAATTATTAAAATATTTTAAGAAAAGAAATTAATTAGATAAAAAATCGTTTCGCCATAAAATAAATATATTTAAAAATATCGTTTGGCCATAAAATTGTAATATGTAATTTGTTAATAATCCTGTAAATAATATAATTAAAGTAATAAAATTTTTGTTATTTATAGTGCCTAATTAGCTGTAATTTAAGTTATGCACGCAATTGATAAGTGACAGGTGGAAAAATTTGAGACTTTTTAAGAAAACCTTTATATCTTCCCAAATATTTGAGCTGAGTTTACGAAAATTCCTGTAAATATTATGCACATTAAACATTACCATTTATGAAAGTTTCATCTTGTTATCAGTATTCTGTGAAGCGGGGTGGGCCAAACACCTTTTTGTCTTCATCAGTTTGTAGACGGTCCCCTAATTACCCTTAGGACTGAGTCTTCAATGTAAAATGTGAGTTATTGTCTATTCTTTACATGTCCGAAGTTTAATGGTAGTCGGTTAAACCATTTCGGAGAAATTCTAAAAAAGGTGAAAATCCGCAAGTGTCCGGATACTTTTGGGCATATAGTGTATATAACTTCACATGAAGCGTCCGTGTGAAAAATCGCAAGATATCATTTTTTTTCTGATTTTAAATTTCCAACGCGTATTAAAGGACAAAGAAAAAAAGCAAATATTTCGCTGTATCCGAAAGTGATTATAACATTTGTACCACTATGTTAAAGCGAACTTCTCGCATATACATATTTTTAACAATCTTTGTTTTGTTGAGGAGCCTTTTACCGTTATTTCTTTTATTTATAGCTCGAACTTTTATATTCGAGCTGGTAAATGTAAGTAAGAGTTGAAGTTTCATCATTTGAATTGCCCAGGGAAAGAAAGATAAGGTTAATTCTTTTTCCCTCTTGTTCAGCTTTCATGGCCATCTATTTGTTGAATTGATATAGTTTTATGATATCTACTTGAAATTCGGTTAGTGCTATAAAATTCACTCAGAATTATGATTTCAAATATCTAAAAACTGTGGAAAACCATCTTAAAATTTCAGAAAGCAACTGAATGTCAAATAATTTATTTCCTCGAAGAGATAAATCTTTCAAATTTTAGATGGTAGATAAAATAAATTTGTAAATCATTATTTTGTCGCTTAATAAGCAACATCATCTATCGAAATTCTTTTGAAATTGCAATATGGAAGGAAATGCATAAGCTTTTACAACCAATAACGGATATTTCTGAATATTTTTTAACATCTGATATGAACATAAGGCAGCATCCTCCTACCGCTTGTAAGAAAAAAAAATGTTTAGAAATATTCGTTATTGATTCCGAAAAACTGAGTATTTCCTTCCTCTTTTAAATTTCAAAATATTGAGATAGGTGGTGCTGCTTGTTAAATGAATATTTATTCATATTTGAATATTTTGATTGAAAAATTCCAAATTCCATGAAGTGACAATTTTAATAATTTTCGACCAAATATGCAAACTTTCACTTTTAAACTAATTAACCTTATTCCAATCGGTTAGAATAGATAACGGGCGCCTAGATACCTTTATGTGCCTGCAATTTAGTGGAGAATCACTACATCCACCCAGAAATCTTATAATATTTCTAATTTCGATGTCTGAAGACCACTGTTATTGTTAATTAAAGGCATGAATCCAGTTAGTTAAATTTATCTGTTTTTATTAGCCTTTATAAATGTCTTTGGTAAAAATACAATTATAAATCTAGAGTCCCAAATCACAGATAGCTATGAAAATAAAATGTTCTCTTTCTGCGCATTCTTGCCTCCTTAAAAATAAAAAGCTTTGACCTAGCTGAAAATTTAGTTATGTTATTCGTCTGATTATTCAATGTTCATCACAGGGTTTAACATTATTATCAATTCATCTAAATAGTCTTAATTATCATCCTAATGCAAATAAAAACAACCGATATTTGAACGCAATTTGCTCATAAGCACCATAGTGAGACAAGCTGTGAAAAAACATAAAACTTTTGTTTAAAGCAGAAGCTTCTTATGTTAATCATTTTTAAAATTGCAAAACAATGTATGCCGAGGAATGTTCTATTTCCAGTTTATTTCCTTCAAAATCTTCATTCCCTTCTTTATCAGTTAAGTGAACTTATGAAAATATAGAAATATAATAGTAAAACAAATGCTATGACTAAGTATGGAATGAAGTTAAAGGATGAGAGCAAAAGCTTATATTTACAATAAATGTTAAAGAATCTTCAGGAAGTTACTGAAAGGAAAAAAATAGTACACATTTCCCCACGAAATGGTGAATAATTTTAAGAAGATAAACAATTACTTAGATATGTAAATTGGAGGCAAAGTGAAAGTACTGTTCGGTTCAGAAACGTAAGACTAGCAATTTTGAATGATGATTTTACTACCAAAAGGAGTGAAAGGCACCGAGTAAGACAAGAGCTTTTTCAGGATTTTTTGTTAAGTCGTGACATTCGTTGGATTAGTCGTATAAATTTTTCTTTGGCTTTATAGCAAGTCAGTAACCGAAAATAAAATGTATCCATATCATGCTAAGTTAAATTTTAAACATTTACCGAGCTTTTTTCATTTCACCCCTATTATGGTGAAATCATTTTCGCCTCGGGCATGCGCAAAGCTTTGAGAGTTTTCGTATTTGAAAATGTGTTGGAAAACAGAGAGACAACAAAGTACGCATAACAACGAGGGAGTCCATTTTTCTTTTAATAAGATGCATTTATTACTATTGGGTCTATCTTCTATAAACATTAAACGAAAACTACTAAATTATTATGTACACACACCGCTTCATATGATCAATTCAATTGATACAAGTGATTACATGATTGAATGAAAGAGAAGTATGATCGAAACGAAAAAAAAAACCACAGAGGAAACACAGGTATTTTATATACGCCAACATCATGACGCAATACAGAAAATGACGTCATACTGATAAACAAATTTCCACCTTGCGGCACAGGAATAATCAGAAAATTGAGTTACTTATGTCACGACCGATAATCTCCAACATACGGTCCCACGGTCATGTAAATTAAAATATATGGTATTAAATACAAGTTTAAAAATATCTCTGAATTTATTCATTAACAAAGGCTTTGTTAAGAAATCAGACAGGTTTCTCTTTGATTCTATGAAACACAATTCAATTAATTTTTCTTCAATTTATTCTCTAATAAATTTATATCTTATGTCTATTTCTTTTGTTTTAAAGTTTTCACAATTATTTTTACAAAAATAAATTGCGGTTTGGTTATCACTGAATATCTTAGGGATAATTTTATTTGAAAGAATATCAAGTTCATTAATCACTCGAGAAAACCGAACTGATTCCTTAGCGCTTTCACATAACGCCACAAATTCTGATTCCATAGAAGTAAGTGCAATGCAATTTTGTTTGTTCGAACGCCAAGTGAAAATTACATCTCCAAATTTTATTAAATATCCACTTGTAGAATGTCTGTTTGTTAAATTGCATCTCGAATTAGCATCTGTATAACAAGTTAAATTTGAATTCTTAATGTTTGATAGATTAATCTTATAATCCTTAGTTTTGAATACATAATTCATTATATCAACTCCAATCTTCCAGTGTTCGAATGTGTAACAAATTCGAGAATTGCAACATTAGATTTACTGAAAAACTAATATCAGGTCTTGTCCTATCAGCCAAAAATGATAAACAACCAATTAAAGACCTGTATGGAAATTTACTCATTAATTCATTTTCATGCATAAATAAATCTTTATTCATCAAATTTATTTATCAAATATTTTGCCGGACCAAGTTCGGTTAAATCGAATTTGCTTCTAAGTAGGACTATAGTTTTATTTATATCATTTAACGTTTTACCAAAAACTATAATGCCATCTACAAAAATTACTAAAATAACATCTTTATTCTTGTACAAACAATTAGAACATAATAATTTATCAAACTTTAAGTCTTTCCAAATGTGACCCAATTCCGGGTCCAGCTTCGTCCGATTTGGTGCAAGCCGTATAACGCTTTATGAAGCAAGTGCACTTTCCTTTCTGCATCTTTTACCATAAACCTGGTGGTTGTTTGAGGTACACTTTTTCATTCCCCTTACCATACAAGTATGGAAACTTTACATCCAGTTGTACATGATTCCATCCTAACAATGATACTAAAACAATACAAATTAATTTTACAACAGAAAAATTTACATCCGGAGAAAATGTTTCTCCATAATCAATACCATTTCACCTTCTTTACCTTTTACTCTATATAGGATTTGGACTAGGTTTTGGTATTCCGGAGGTAGATAGCGTATTAGTTGAAAACATACAAGAATGTCAGGCATTTCGATTCCCGCTTCTTTTATCTGTTGGTTCTTCTCCACGATTTTCTTGCCGTAAATTCCAATAGTTTCTTCGTTAGCGTCGAAACTGCTGCTGAAGATATCATCTACTAAACTTGCAAGACGGGCTTTTGAACTTGGTTCGAAATTTGCTTTTAGAGTATCCCAAGCTGTTTTTCCATCTTCGGTATCAGCAATGAGGGCTTGATATTTCTGTTCAACTCCCATGTATATCGTCGTCTAGGACCTTTGCTTTCTCAGTTCATACGCCAGCCGCTCTTGATAGGATGCTCCTTCAGAGCAAGGTTTCTCAGTTCCAAGAATAAACTGCCAGCATCCTTTTTCAATCAACAGTACCTTCATGTCTGTTTTCTAGCTCCCATATTTAAAGTCGGTAAGCTTCGGAAAAGCGAAAACTGAAGTTTCTGTAGATTCAGATATGCTGTAGACGAAGGTATTTTTTTTTCTTTTACACAGTCCAGGAAATTTATGTGCAACGTTGGAGGTTAAGGCCCATAACCAATTTCTCTGTTGGAAAACAGAGAGACAACAAAGTACGCGTAAAAACGAGAGAGTCCATTTTTCTTCTAATAAGATGTATTTATTACTATTGAGTTTATCTTCTTGATAAACATTAAAAGCAAACTACTAATTATGTACACACACCGCTTCATATGATCAATTCAATTGATACAAGTGATTACATGATTGAATGAAAGAGAAGTATGATAGAAACGAAAAAAAACTCTGAGAAAACACAGGCATTTTATATACGCCAACATCATGACGCAATACAGAAAATGATGTCATACTGATAAACAAATTTCCGCCTTGCGGCACAGGAATAATCAGAAAATTGAGTTACCTTATGGAACGACCGAAAATCTCCAACAAATTGATCAGTAATTCAGTCTTTGAGAATTTCAACATTTGTCTTAAGTAGTTGGATTCACAGTGGGAAGTTTTGAAAGATATTTATGCAAGTAAAGTTGACATTTTTACTCTTATTATGAAGGTCCGTTTTTTCAACACTCCTGTTTTAAATATCAAGCCAAAAGCCAACAAAGTTGCATATCCGTCATTGTATACTGTACAAATTGAGATAAGTTTGTGCTGCAATAATAACAGACAAAATCATTTTTGACGCTTATTCATCAGCATTAGTTGCCTGAAAATGCCAATGAAGATTTACTAAGCTCAGATTGGATAATGCTGATCTTTATGACACTGTTCGTTCACTGAGACTAGTAAGATTTATTGGATATGCTTACTACACCCTGGTCAATAAGCTAAAATCATTTGAAACACATTTGTTAAGTTAACGGAAAAAGTGTTTTTGTTCCACACACTCCGTTGGATGAAATAAAAGCTAGTAGTTGAACATCTGCAACCCTGCAGTTGTTGCTGCAGCGAGGTGATGCAGAGGCATTTCATCACCGAGTGGATACTGGAGATAAAAAAGGAAATTTTGGGAATTCCAAATCCAAATGTCTGGTTCCTTTCCTATAAAACTAGTTACATATATCAAAATCAGACTTACACTCCTATAACCAGATGAAATCTCAGCCGCAGATATTTTTGTTCAACACATAGATCAAGTTAATAAAAATTTGATCTCTATTTGATATTTTTAACAAAATATGTGCCATTCTGGAGCATAGAACTTAGCAATGCTAGACCTCTGCTACAAGATAGACCATGGATAATATAGATGAATGGATGGGATATGATACCTCACTTTCCTCCCCACCACATGCACCCATCTAACTCACCTGATATTGCTCAATCTTATTACCATTTATTTAGATAGTTTATTCCTTGAGTGGGGAATGTTACGAAATGCGAAAGAAATAAAAAATGTCAATTTCAATATTTTTATAAAAACCTATATTAGATCCAAGTATCCGGAATTGATTATGTTTTAATTAATGACCCTTCTATAATTCATAACAGTGGGGATTGCATCATTGACTGAAAATAAATTTATGTTATAAAATTATTTTTTAATATAACCAAAAAATACATGAACAGTAATCTTCGTACCATCTGTAAAAATTTCTTTATAATTATCAAACTGAAAACGATGAGTAAGAAACAATTTTTGAAGAATAAATTGATCAGCAAGGGCTTTAATAAAACCAGTGAAGGGGTTGATATGAGCAACGGATGATACATTCCAAGGAGGGAAGCAGAAATGCTCAGAAGGTAGAACCCTTGTATCAGCAAGGTGTATGTCTGAAATAGCAAGCTTTATTTGCTCCATAGAAGGACGAATAGCTGTACGACGGACATTGTAATCCCTAACCAAGAATCGACTGACAGTGTTATGATGCAAAGGGTGAATAGTTGTGGATAAAATTGAAAATAATATTGCAATGATAACTTTTGAAGACGTAGAGAAAGTGGAAGCTGTTGATATGCCATGTACAAGCTTTGGACCGGAGATGTACTAAAAGCAAAAGGACACATTCTTAGAGTAGTACTTAGACACATTCTTAGAGTAGTAGTAGAGTGATGTACTGTGGCAAACGGTTTCAAAGCAGAATTGCTGGTAGAACCATATGCTATACAACTATATTCAATTCTAGACAAGATTAAAGCCTCATAAAGTAGGAAAAATAAAGCGTTATAGGCGCCCCAAGCTGTGTTAGACGGAATTTTGAGAATTTTTAAATATTTCTCTTATTTCTTCTTTCGTACAAATGAAATACGACGCTGTAAAGAAAGTTTTCGGTTAAAAAGTACTCCGAGAAATCGAACCTCGCGGACTACAGGAATAGTCTTGTCACGAATATAAATTTCAGGCGCATGGTGAAGGCTGCGGTTTCTGCAGAAATGGACACAACAATTCTAGCTCGGTGAAATTGTATATCCATTATGACCCCGCCATTTGACAAGATCGTTCATAGCAGTCTGGAACTGCCTTTCAATTAATCTCATTTTCGATCCCTAGCATAAAATCTGTAAATCTTAAAAATATGATGTGGCCAGAATCGGTGATGGAAGGTTTAAATAATTAAGAAAATATGGATGGTAAAAAGGGTCACGATCAAGAAGCTAACAATGGGGAACACCCTCTATATGAACTAAGGGGTCAGAAAGCGTTGATACAATTTTGACCTTAAAAAC
>BGPR01018779.1:0-30325 GCA_013235015.1 Araneus ventricosus | reverse complement strand
CTGATGTACTTCGTTCAGTTGCACGTATTGCTCTTTGAGGGAAGCTGTTTGTGTTGGCTGAACTTTTTAATAAACAGAGCGACTCATTTACGATTCCTTTCGCAAAATCCTGTTTCGATGCTGAGTTGTGCCTGATCTCGCTAGAACTTCGTTGTTAATTTAATTCTTTTCTCATTTAGGGTAATTCTTTATTGCGGTCAATATTTCGATAGTAGGTTCCATTCTTCCCATCTATTGTAACTCACTTGTATATTAAATTTCTGCTCAACCCTTTCTTATGTAAGCGATAGAACGCATTTTCCAATCTTAGGTATATAATTTACATGGATATTCAAATAGTTTCTTGGAACCCAACCATTGATTTCGCCATCGATCTTTAGGGCTTTTTTCTCGGGCTATGTCAATAATACTGTATTGTTGTATTAAAGAACATATGACGGAATTTGTGCCACAGTGTTTCCAATCCATTTGCAGTGTTATCCAACCAGCATACTTTTACAATGAAAGTGTAATATACTTTAGTTCTGTGGTATTACTATTGCCTAGTGCTCTATTAAATATTTTCAAGAGCTCCTAATCAGTCATCTTTGCGTATGACTTGGTACTGTCATGTAGATTTCAAAATTTCAAAATTAGCAATTCTTCCGGTCATTTTCAAGTTTAAAATTAATTTATAAAAGAAATACTTATAAGATAGGAAGAGACTATAGAAACTACGTGCCTTCCATAGAAATTTAATCATTCAGATATTTAAATTTAGGTCAGATAATTGATAAATTGTTGAATTTAAAGGATAGAAAGGACGTCTTTTCTTATTGTTTACTTTTTATTAAAACTTTATTGTGATCTATCTAAGTATAGCTATTAATATAGAATATTGTTTTTATAGATCTAAAATTTAAATATCTTTTTTAACTGTTTTTTGTAAGTAATGGGGTCCAATGATTTGTACCCTTGCCCGAGCAAAAGTGGAGCAGTATTTGATACAGATCACTTTGCATCCATCCATAGAAATTTGAAACATCGTAAAATACTGAAAGACTGAATTATTTATGTGCTGGATGTGTGATGAAAGTGTTTATTAACTTTAAGAATACTCCTAATTAAAAAGACAAAAATTCAATTATTATATTTTATTAACATAGAAAGTGTCTTAAGAATAAATGTTCCACTTGCAAATAGTAAAACAAGAACACACAGGAATATATTTTCATTGTTTTCTTTTAAAACGAAATTTTCCCAGCAACACTTTGCGGAAGATGAGAATCGACACCTCAAAAAAATACATATAAATGTGTGTTTTCATTATTCATCAGTTGCATTAGAAAACATTAGAAGATATTTATATAACATGTAGTCTCATAGAGCTTTTTAAACGTTGCACTACTGAAGTATTTACAACGATATGAGTAATAAACAGCAGGAAAGTAAATTGCTAACAAATGAAATTTTTTTCAGATAAAGGTATATTAGTTATAACAAATGAAAATATTTTGATATCTCCGTTCTAAGGCTTTGCTTCTCTATTAATAAAAGGTAATGTGTGGTGTGTGTCTGTTTTGTTTCGTGCTCTACAGGACAGACCGCTGGACCTTAGCTAGAAATTTTGTATGAACATCTTTTCCAATGCTTTTCATTGTTGCAAGCATAATTTTTAACCTGTTGATTGTTTTAAACAAATATTTAATTGCGTATTTCTATTTCATTGTTAAACGTTGAGCGTTAATATTCTAATACATTTTGCTTTATGTTTTATTTCATCAAAAGTTTTGTGGAATCTAAACCAAGCTCTCTGAGATATTAGGTATATGAAGAAATGAAGTACAGTAAGCTGATTGATAAGGCTGCTTATTTTCATTCTTTTTTTCACCATTTTTAATTCAGAATGCCGCTGGCTATAAAATGTGTTGCGCCATTTTAATATTGAAAATATATAAATATTTTCAAGATGAATAAGAAACTGAAGATGGTGCTGACAATTTCAGCGTTATCTAATGTTGTGAGTTCTGACATATTGAAATTATGTCAGATGGTATTATTACATGACATGGTCAGATGTTTGATTCCATTAGGAACCATTATGTAGACAATGAGACAGAAAGGTGTAAGGCCACTAAAACAACTGTATTTAAATATCCACTACGAAGAATGTTTTATAGTCCAGTCAACGAAGGTCCAAAATGGGGATGAAAAACATAAAATCATATAGTTTTGAAAACTGGTACGTGTTTGTATGAGGATTTATGATGAACTTACTAAAAGTCGTCCTGACGGGCGAGACTCACGTCGCCATCTTGATTTCATCCTCCTTTAGTTTTCATTAAATATCTGGATAACTGTTAAGTTTTCTAAATACAATTTATAACAAATTAAAAGCGTAAATTTCCTTAAATATAATTTTATTTTTCTTCAACTTTAATAATCATGGAGATAATGGGTCTCTAAAATTGCAGCCATCTTCGATTTCTCCCCTCTTTCGGATTTTTTGAATATCTCAAAACTATTCAATATTGAAATTACATGTGATTTACCAAATTTAATAGCATGCGATTCCCTACAGATTGGTATTTTGATTTTTTTTTCAGGCTTTAATAATTTTTTGAGATTTTGTCTCAAAACGAAAAAAATCTGTAAAAAATCTTTATTGATAGTACAATAAACGAAAGGTTTGAAGAAACAAAAAAAACATATAATTCTTAAAATTTGTACAAATATTCTGAGTGTCTCTTGTCGAACGTAGTAAAGTCCCCGATCTTGTGGGAAGCTTAGTGCAATCTTAGTTCATCCCCATTTTAATTTGTTCTGGATATCTCGAACAGTAATCAATTTTAAAATTATAATTGTTATAAATTAAAGAGCGTAAAATTCCTAAAAGTACACATTTTTGTTTTTCTTGCAGCAAATAGTATCCGAGATAATGGGTCTCAAATGTTGGCCATTTCGATTTCACCTCTTTTCTAATTTTTTCTTGAATGTACTGAAATGTATTCCATTTTCAAAGAGGTAAAATAAACGAAAACGTATTAAAGAACGTAAAACTCTCTAAATATAAAAGCTTTTATTTTGTTTATCTTCAACAGTTTCGGAGATAATGGTCTCAACATTTGCCGCCTTCTTATTTATCCCCTGTCTTAGTTTTTTTCTTACATATCTCAGAAACATTAAAACTAGAAAAAATAAAGCCTCCTTTTTTGAGAATTTACGATCATCAATTTGTTGTATTACATGTGATTTGAAAATTGAATGTTTTGAGGTATTCAAGAAAACTAAGAAAAGGAGGATAAAATCCAAGAGTGTCGGCAACTTTTGAGATCTTATCTCGGAAACTATAATAAAGCTAAAACAAAGTAAAAGCAATAAATTGTAGGAATGTTACTTACTAATTTGCTGATTACATTTAATTTAAAATTTGAATATAATTTAAGATATTTAAGAGAAACTCAAAAAAGGGATGAAATCCAAGATGGGATAATGACAGTACCATTATCTCGGTTAAAAGATAAACCAAAAATAAAAGTATTTATTTGTTAGTACGCCTTTAATTTGTTAAATCATTTGTAATTTGTAAACTGAACAGTTTTCGAGATATTCAGGAAAACAAAAAGGGGGGGGATGAAATCACCGGATGGAAGCTACGAGCTCTTGACCAGGGACTTTTAGTATGTTCATGATAACCTCACAAACATGTTTACCATTCAATACTAAATTCTTTTTTGTTTCCTCAAACCCTTCGTTGACTGGACTATTGTTGTTAAGGGAAACATGATTATAAAATATTCAAGATTCAATTCAAATCTATTCCCGTGAACAAGCTAGTCGCCGAAAGCGGCTATTAACATAATAATAAATAAATCCACGTAGATTTTTTTATTTTGAAGTAATAGGATATATTGAATAATAGCCGCCTTTTGCGACCAGCTCTCTTCAGGAATATTATTTCATTTTCAATTTTGCATCATTTTATATTCCTTAAGAATGTTATTTTAAACTTCAGATTGTGCAGAAATTTAACATGTAATTTTCTGGCCTTGCACCTGTTCTTTTCATTGTCTACATAAATGTCCCTAATAGAGGCAAATATGACCATGTAAAGTAACACCTAATTATATGTTGTCTGCGTCATAATCACTTTCTTATTCCTCTTCGGAAAATATGCATTTCATTTCAACATTAAAATGATACAGCACTTTTTATGGCCAGCAGTATATTGCTAAAAATAAAACATGCTGAAAAAAAGAATGAAAACATAGCAAACATATTCATCCAACGTATATAGCTCTCTTAATGCACGTAATATCTCAGGATATTTGTTTCAGGTTCAAAATTTTGATAGAAAAAATATGAAAGGAAAATGTAAAAAGTTGTTGCTGAAGCTTTCAAGAGAAAAGAAAATACGAAATTGAATATTTGTTTAAACAAGAAAACGATTTGAATTGCATTGCAAAACGAATATTGTTGTAAGTTAAGCGAAGAAATATTTTATGAATTTATAAAATTTAGAGAAAAATTGTACAAATTAGTTAATATCATTTAATAGTTTATTTTGAATTTGAGTAGATAAAATTATTTTGTGCTGTAATATTTTCGGAAGTTCTTATTAAAAATGCCGAAATTTCTATAATTTTTATATAGTAAAATTCTTTTAAAATATGCAAATTTCCATCCTTCAACGTAGGTTTGTCCGAATTTCGTAGCTCTAGGTTCAGTGGTTTGCTGTAAAGCCAACACGCAGACACTTTGCATGTTGTTATCATGAAACTTTGTTTTGTTACTATAAATACAAGTTTATAATGGCACAACAATCCAGTTTCTCAAGATGTCATCTACATATTTAAAATGGAACTAACATCAAAATTCTCAAGTCAACACCCTTTTTGATGCCGTAAAAAAATTCTCATGGGAAAAAATACCTCAGGATATTAATTTTGATTAATATATCAGTAATAGATGGAACATATATCACATTTTTGTTCTCGACATAAAGGGTCGTCTCCACATTTACTTACTAAATTCCTCTGTTGCCTTTAAATGTCTGTAGTAGCATCCTAAACTTTTTACACTTTAATTTTAGTTTCAAAGCAATGATCTACATTTTGCAATCGTAAAACTTGATGCGTGAAAACACAAATCGATTAAAATGCGCCAGCACAACTTATATATATATATATATATATATACGACTTCATCAGTACAAGAAAAGATCTTTAAATACATAAGTCCTATTGAGTTAGTGTGTTAAGTCTTGCTCCCACAACTAGCGATGCTTTCTCCAGGTCGTACTTGCTTCTCTGTTGTCGTTCGGAATCTGGTCGTATCGTTTCCACCACACGTACCCAATGTACTACAACAGTCCGCGGAGTAGTATTGAGATCATTACCATTGATTTGGTGACCTTTCATTTCCGAGTATTTACCGATATTTCATTGGAGCGGTCGAGCCACCTCAATAGCCGTCGAACAACAACGATTATTTGCATTCCCACGATGGAAGATTTAACGTACTTCACACACCGAACCACAAGCCACTGATTACGGGAATAGGGCTTTCGGCTGGTAAGAACTGTTGAATCTGTAATATTGCTGTACATGTATCACATTGAAATTTCTGTTCCGAGCGATTTTCACTCTAATTATTATCTCTTGGTATTTAAACTATATTTATTACAAAAGCTGGTTCTAAGTAAATAAATATGATGTAATATTGCTACTGTTTTATAGACTTCTTTCCAAAAATTATATGTTTTCAATGAAAGAGTTGTTTCTATATTATTAACTATCGTTACGAATATAACGTATAAGACAGCTAATTATTTTCACGAATAACAGCCTTTTCATGATTTATATATTGATTTTAATGAACATTGTGTTTCAGTTGCTAAATTTATACTATATATTGATGCAAAATTTCAATTTTAATAAAAACTAATTCAAATAATTTAATGCAGTAATTTTTTAAAATTAATTATAATGAATTTTATTAATTTTTATTCAAAGTTAAAATCATCAATTAGAATCAAAATTAATTTAGAAAAATCATTATTAATATATTCACAAATAATTCATAACATTATTAAAATAAAAGTTCAAATAGCAAGCACTTTATTATTAACGATATTTTGTCAATAATTCCATCTAATTATCGAAATGAACCCAACACTAGTATTCATTTATTATACTGATGTAGTATATATAATTTTCGTCGCCACTTCGATTGCTTGTCAAACTAGTAAGAGACACACTTCCGAAAAGAAGGCGATGCAATGGCTTTACTGCTTCCTCCATAGGCAGTGGCGCCATGTAAAGCAAGGGACATTTCTTGATTGTAGACGGAAACCCTATCTTTACAGTAACTATGACAACAAGAGTAATCAATTATTTATTGTAATTTCTACTCTCTTTTCGTCTAGTTTTATGCATTTCCCTTCATTATTTATAACTTTGCAATTGAAATCATATTATTACACAAAGCATCTTCCTCAAAAAGATTTCTTTTCTTTAAATACCAAAATATAAATATACAGTCGCTGGAAAAAATATCCACCCAGCATTTTTCCGCCGCTAATTATTTTATCTTAAAATAAAAGATACAAGTTTTCAGGAATTAACCTCTACTAATAGATTCCAAGTCTACAAAGTTCAAAAGGGGTCGTCTACATAATTATAAGTGCACTAACTTCAAAATTTCTAATAGAAACACATATTTTTCTCAAACTATTTCGAATCTACATAAAAATGTATGCTGGAATACCCAGTTTCATCATTGCAGCATGTTTGGTTTCGGAATGATCAGCAAATGAAATTTTGATTTTCTAATGTTTAACCCTCTGAAACCCACAGTCCTCTGAAAGCCAGTTCCTTTAAAAACCAGACCGGCCGAGTTCAAAGCATGAAAGAAAGTAAACATTTCCATCCCCCATCTGATAAGCAAGTGGTCATTTGTGCCGTGGGGGTTCTTTTGCAGTCGTGTTTCTAACATCCAAACCCTTGTTGACAATATAGCGGGTCGTTTACAAATTGTGATGACACTATATATTTTCAACTCTAGAAGTTTCATTTTTTACTGTTGTATATGATTTTCACAGTAAAAGACAAATTTGATGCGAAAGCATAATTTTAAAGTTTAATGAGCATGCAAGTATCATTTTAAAATCATTGCTGGAAAGAAAAATTTGGTCATTTAAGATTTCTCATTTTTTTTATTTCAAGAGTTAACTCATCTGGATAACTCATTGTAATCGCGTGATATATTATATTTTTTAAAACTTAAGAAAATTTTTGATTTATTTAATTATAAAGAAAAAAGAAATTTATTTCTAGAGGAATTCCTCAGATTTATTTATTTCTCTCTAAAAGAGAAAAATAGTCAAAGTTGAAAACTTATTAAGATAAACGTAAGTGCATGAAAAATAAAGTTGTTTTCAGAGTTAAACAAACCAAAATTTGTTAAAATTTTCAGAATTTAAAACGAAAAAACTGAAAAAGACGCGACCCACGACAGCGATATTTACTTGAACATGATATTCTCTTATTAGGTGACATTTATTGTTTATAAATATTTAAGTAAACTGCTAAAAGTGACGATGTCATAACCTTTCCCTTACCTTCCTAATGGCTTTTACAAACTCACAATTGTTGTTAAACACAAAATGTAAATGCTACAAAGAAAAGAAAAAGTCGAATTTTAGTGAATGCAACAATCAAACCCTAGTTTTTTTTTAATTAACGGGAACTTTTAATTAATTTTTTAATTGCGCTTTCTGACTGTGAGTACACTGAAAATATAATATCTGCTAATTTTCAAATGATCTGTAAGATTTTTTAATGTACAAGTATTTAGTTCACTGTATTTATAATTAAGATTGTTTCAAGTATTGCTAGAAGAAATATTGAGCTTTGAAATATACTTTATTATTCTTACAAAACACAATTTTTGAAAATCAGCACATGTTATCTTTTGTCATTCTTCCGATATTTTTTTTATATTAATATACATTTAAAAATAAAATTTCCTCTCAGAATTTCATTAAAAGAACTATTTATAAAACATATGATTTTTAGCATAATGGAAGATTTAATTTCCCACACATGGTCTTTTTTCTATTAACTTTTAAAATAAAAACTGTATTTTTTGTATCATATTTACAAACCATCAGAACTGGAAAAGTCCCATACCCAGTGTATAATGGGGAACTTCAGCATTTTTAAAAAACGCGAGAAAGCAATCCCTATTTATAGAAAAATTACAGACAGGCTAAGGTCAAGTTTATTTTCTGTCTTTCATATTTGCAATCTTCAACATCTTCGCTGTCAGAATCACTTTCTAACAAAGTAGAAGAATCTGCAGCTTGAAAAGTATTCGACATGTCTAATTCACCATCTTCATCGCTTAAATCTAAATCGTATTCATCAGTATCTTCAAACAATACCTTATTAATTTCTTCCTGAGATAAAACTTTCCAATATCGAGGTATTTTAGCAAGAATTTTGAACAGTAAGTAAGCAGAGATCTTAAAGTAAATTGAGCATCTGCCCTCAAACACTTACTGGATACATCAATCAAGGGTGACAGTGGAACCATTGTTAGAAAGACAAGATTGCTCCCCACCGTTTAGCAACCCACTTCAGGAAGGGGAAGGAAATAAGCATACGACATTTCGGCCGTTGGGCCGTTCGTCTGGCAGTTTGCATGAAGAGCCGGATGGGCCGTCTTGGCAGTCATAGGGTTAAATATAACTTTCAAAATGCAATTTATATTTAATATTTTTTAGAATTCTTACAGGTTTTTATTTCATCATTCGAACAGAAAACTGTGTTTGTTCATCATTATAATTAGCTAATGTGCTAAATAGATGAACTTGTTTTGTTTATGAAATTAAGCATGGAGAGTTCAATTAGTATCTAGAAAATCCCAAGGTTAAAAGTAAATAACTACTGAAAATGCCAATCATCTCAAAATGAATTGGCCGTCCGTTGGGTCAACATTTGTAGTGAAATCCTGGTTCGTTTACTTGCAAATTCCTTTCCTTTAGTTTGCTTCAAAGACGGTTTGACAGAGTTCGTTTCAGAAAATATAGGACAAATCATTAATGTAGTTAAGATAGATAATTGGGTTGTTAAAATAAAAAAAACGGAAGGGACGAGAAATTATAATGATAATAATAAAGGAAGGAGGATAATAAAAAGATTGGGTGTCCACTCTAATTAAGGACTATTAGCAAATATCTAAAGCATTAGAGATAGGAAAATACTAATTATAAAAATTGCTCTAAATAATGTAAAGAATCATATTTTATAATGTTTCACTCAATAAAAACAGTAAAAAAATACTACTTAGTCTAAATTTTTATAGGACTAATATTTTCCCTCCCTGGTTCTCATAAGTCATTTATTTAAATATTAATTATACACTAACATTTTAAACAAAGAAATGATCTACTCTTCTTCGACTGAAACTGACCGAGTTAGGAAGCTTTGAATTTAATTATTTTAAGCTATTAAACGTGTACATTAATCAACGACTTCCCACTGACTGGAAGATCTTCCTCTTGACGGACACTGAAATTCACTAAAACCGTCTACAATGGTTACTTGCATAGCTTCATAACATGATCAGTTTTACTAAATATAATTAATAGAACCGGGGAATTGTATAAAAATATTAACTTTGTAAATTTTTTTAAAGTACGTTTATTGACAACAACAACTAAAATTATCATTCTTTACGTCATTTAGAATTTGTTTTAGGAAGCATATACCTATTTCTATTGGTTTAGAAGTTATCTATTTTGCTACAATTAGAGTGAACACACCTTATATCAGAAATTTAATGATGGCTCACTTGTACAAACGTAACGATTTATGATTAAGAATCATCGGTTTTCCAGAATTTCTTATCAGATATCGAAAAGTTCTGTCGCTGCACTTTCAGTTTTTCTCATCCTTATCAGGACTTCTTTCCCGTTAGGTCTTTAGTATTTTTTAACATCTCGTAGTAGTTTCAGTAAGACAGTCAGTTCATCTGGGTTTCTTTTTCTTTCAGAAGGAATGTTAATAGCAGATAATGCTGGAATAATTTCACTTAATTTATTTCCATTGTTTGAGTTTCTACCTTGCTTCCTTCTTTGTTAAAATTATCATTCCTTACGTCATTTAGAAAATTTTTTAATGGTTTAGAAGTTAACTATCTTGCTACAATTAGAGAGAACACACCATATGTCAGAAAATTAATGATGGCGGAATTTTAAAAACTTGACCATTTATGATTAAGAATCTTCGGCCCTGGTTTTCCAAATTTCTTATGACAGATATAAAAGTTTCGGCGCTGCATTTTCAGATTTTTTCATCCTGAGCAGGATGTCTTGCCCATTAGGTATTTGTTTGTATTTTTACTTCTTGTAGTATTTTAAGGAAAGCATGCTGTTCCTATGGGTTTCCTTTTCTTTCAGAACAGATATTATTAGCAGAGGATAAGGGAATGTTTTGTTGATATAATTTATTTCCACGGTTTGAGTTTTTACCTTGTTTTCTTCTTTCTTCGTCTTTTTAAATAATGAGGCAAAAGTTTTGTCTCAATCAATCTTATATTTTACCCTAGAGAATACTGGGGTACAACCCTGTGTAGGGTCAGCCACAGTTAGCTTTTTTTGTCGTAGAGATCACTTCATTCTTCTTTACGCAAAATCTAGAATCAAGCATCTCGGCATGTAGTGTTTGCTGTTTGCATCTGTAGCATTGGCAATACCATCTTCTTGAAGAAAAAGCACTGAGTGTTTCAATTTTCATAATTATCATATTAATGGTTTGAATTTGGTAAATCTCTTTTAATTTCGCAGATTTAAAGGGGTGGTCTTGGAAATAGATAAAAAACTTTCAGTTATGAATGGTTTGAGCTGGTTTATCGAAGTAACTCTTAATATCTTTACAGTTAAATAATCTTTAATTTTTGGAGGCATCAGTATTAATTTTACTGATAGTTTAATTTAAATTTTAATATATAATTAATATTTTAATATATTTCTTTGTTTTTTTCCTAAAATTCGAATACAAGCTGCATATGTTAAGCCAAAAAAAGTGCGTAAAAATTTCGAATGTTTCGAGAAAATTCTTATACTTTCCAAAATGTAGATACGACCTTTTCAGAAATGCAGAAAAATATTGTGGAAAGCAAACAAAACCAGTTATGAACGCTACAAATCATTTCAGGCTTTTGTGATTCAGAAGATCCTAAATATTTTACTTTCATGTTAACAGCAATTTCTGGTTGTTCTGACTAACTTCAATCCTCAAATGTGAGTTCAAGCGCATTCTTTACAGACATACACAAACTTTAAGGAAAATTGTAGCACTGATAATGAAAATCAGTTAGCACCTGCGCATGATGTAATAATGAGAAAATACACCGCCTCTGGAAGATATGTAAAATCACCTAAAAGACAGGATATTTTGAAATATATTTATTATGTGCTTGAGACTCTTTCTGGGAGGATTATGTGAAGTGAAGCGAACTGCAACGGCAACCAGGCCGCGATGTTGTGACGTCAGCCTGCGAGCTGACTGATGTAATCATAACTGCTTGTTTTCCTGGCGGTATCCGACGTTTTATGTATCTGTATGCATCTCATGTGTATGTCTCCGTTTGTACCGTCCATTGTCAAGAACTGTTTCTTTCTGAAAGTGTTTTCAGTCTAATTTTGGCCAAAGTACCCAGCATCTGGTAGATGCAAGCCCCATAAGATTTCTGAACTTTCATTCTATGTAAATTGGTTTTCGAACAATACCGCTGCAAGAAAAAAGAGTTGCGGCCGTAGCGCCACTATTAACAGTGAAATCAAGTTTACTTTAAATACGCGATGTAAAATTTTTGAGTTTTCTTTATCTTCCGGATTGGGCGCTTTAAAGTAGATTTGAGTCAATAATGTATTTAATAAGTTTGAATGTGGGAGTGTAATAGGGCTACCGAAAGGAAAATTTTCTTTGAGAGATATTACAGAAAGACTTGGCAGAGGTAAGGCTGTAAATAAAGGAACTGATTTGCCTCTGACGTATTAATAAAACTTCTACCACTTTTAAAGTACACATTTTATGTTTATAAACTTTCCAAATTTATAATCTCTGTTTCCTCTTTCATCAGCTTATTTATTTTAATCAAGCCTGGATTTTATATTTCGGCGGTTAAGTACAAGTATACGGATTTTAAAAAAAGCCAAATAGAGAGTATGAGAAAAATTACATTTCCGGTGTTGCACTGATGTATAAAGTAGTTTATGTTTCTGTGTGTGTTTGATTTACTCTGTGTTCGATTTGGCCAATAACCAAATGCAGATTTTTTAAACTTCGTGTGCGGTGAATATATTATGTGCGTCTTGATCTCTAACTAAAAAGAAAAGTTTTGGAGTGGATTGATTACTTTTTTATTTCATATTGCATGTAAATATAATTTGGGCATTATTTTTATAAAGAAACAGAAAATTGACAAGTATTAGTACGAATAGAAATGTGATACGATATTTGAAATTATAAATGCATTGATGAATGTTATATTCGAAAATGTTTTTAAATTGAAAAAAATTAGCTATGGTTTCGTACCGTTACCTTGACATGGGGATGCATTAAATGTATCAAATCTTAAAATCGAATATAATTTCTACCAGTAATTTAAAACAATATTTTTTTCTTGCTTCTAACATACAGTAGTAACAGGTCTTATATGAAATTAATATGTTGTATACATTTATTATTTTATATGCATATTGCAGATCACAATTCCAAAGTGGGTCCACAGAAGCGAAAAAAATTAAATTTATTTAAATGATTTTATCTTCAGTAAGAGTAAATGTAGACTAATTGAATTTAATTTGCAGTTGAAACTAAAAAATTCTGAAAGAGAAAGTATGATATTAAATTCAAAAAATTTAAGTTTTTGTCCAATTAAATAAAAATTATACCATTTGAAGGAATTTTTCCCATGTAAAAGAATATATGCAATTTGATAATTTGAAAAATACTTTATACTACTAAAAAAGATATCTGCACTCAGGCGTCGTACTTGGTTCTGAACAAACCCACAATATTTCAATCAATTCATAAATGACATCTACAAAGCAAAACAAACCATACCCTGCCTGTTTGTTGATGCTCCTGCAGAAATGAGCACAAGTATAAATTAGAAGTGTGTTAGGAACAACCTTTTAGAACATTTTGCTGAATAGAAAAAATGGCTTATATGCTGCAAAATACACAACAATGATAAGAACTTTGCCCCCCCCCCGCCCTTTAGACATGTCAGGAAGGTTATCAGATGGATCAGTCAGACACAGTTCACAGAAAATCTTAGCTGCAAATACCAGTTTTCACCCCGTGTTAGTTCGCAAATCAATTCTCTTGTTAGGAAGAAAACTCGTTCTCTTTAAAACCCCTCTATGATTACTGTTTAGTTGCGCATTCCTGGTGTGGAGAATTGCGCCTCAGACCCACGTAAAAAGTGCTAAAGACCCTTCGAAACGTCACCGTGACACAAATTTTAAAAATGCCATGATGCAACAGGAACAAAAACATAATGAAAAACTCCCACCCAAAAAGCACGTAACAATTATTTCTTGCGATAGTCAAAAAATCTTCAATAAAATGGACAAGGCAACAATGAGGCCGACAAAAAGTGAGCACTGTAGGAATACACACAACAAATCGTAGAAGCAAGAGGGCAGTCATACATTGATGCTCAAGATGAAAAATACCTTTTCGATTCCGTTTCTCATAACTAGACGGTATCCCTGGTAGTGGCGGGAAGAAGCTGAGAAACGAGGAAGGCTGCAAAATTATTTATCAAGAGAATACAATTTGAAAAAGTAATTTCATCTCAAAATAGTCCAATATCTTTTCATTCGAAACCCAAAATGAAATTTCCTGCTTTTGAAAGAAATTAAATTACCGGCATATGATATTTCTTACTAGTTTTACTAATAGAAAATTAAGTTACTGTTAATGTGATAATTCTGCTGAGGAAAAAATTAGGGCTCCGCACATGCATTTGCCTCCTCGACCAATTTGCTCGATAGCACTCTTACAAAAATAAATAGCAAATAACTAATATACAAAAAAATTATTATAATCAAAAACAAATAAAAATCAGTTTAACATTAAGGGGACGGTGGACATCATATAGCTTTTTTCTTAATTACTGACTTAGAATTCTGAAATTTTGTGCACATATTTATTCAAACATTATTATATGGAAAATATATAAAAAAAATTAACTCAATAACTTTTTTAAAAAATTAAAAAGGAAAATTAATTTTTTAAAACATCTAAAAATAATTGCCATGCGTGCCATTTTTTTATTTTTTCACTCCATTTTACATTACTATTACTCATAAGTACATTTTCAAGATAATGGGGTAATATTTTGCTATTTCATTGAATAGTTAGTTTATAGAAAATATTTTTTCACTTAATTGTTATAAAAATTTTACATTTTTTCAAAATAAAGTGACTTTTAACTATCTCAATGAAGTCGAAACATAAAATGGATACAAAGATTTATTTTAGTATCCATCAGGATACCGTCCTTGAAATGTTAAAAGATTTACTAAAAATTTAAGTTGCATGGAGACACGTAAATCTGAAAAAATATAGTATTGAGGAAAAGACACTTTAAATACATGTGTACTCTTACATTTGATACATGCTTTCTCAACACCCTACACTAATCTTTTTATTAAACTACAGACATATTCATACGATATTATTCACTTTTAATCGACGTGTTAAAATTTTCAAGCACGTGTGTTTTCTAAATTATTATAAATAATTATTTACTCCCAACAAAAATAAATTAAAATTTGCCTGTTCCAATTTTCTTTGTCATATGATTTAGAAATTCTTGTTTAGTAATTTTCATATTGTCACCATATACATCTGATTCTAATACATTTTGGCATGTCCTGGTATCGCCATCTGAGAGAACACTCGTATATCACATACTACAGTTTTCAAGTGATCCCTTCAGCAAAATTTCTACAGCTTTAACTTCCGTAACATTTGATGATCCCACATACTTTTCGCAGTATTGTGGCCTGTATATTTTTTACTATTTGGAGAAATCAGCAATGTGTTATCCAAGATCCCTTTTGGCATTAGTGCATTCAAGCCAATTTTTCGAAAGTATATCGTAATGTATGACGAAACCAGTCAAAATATCGACAACAATACTACTTCCATATAATGACGTAAATCAACGTTTCTGCCATGTGCCATCATACAAGACAGTGATATTAATAATACCATATTTTGGGTCAGATGGTGATGCTAAATAATTATACTTTTAGCGACAATTTTGTAAGACACTCGTAGAATGTCATATTTGTAAGTATGCTTCTCCTAATACATTTTAGGTAAACAATTTGAATATGTTTTTTACACTGCATGAATGCCAATAACAATGGAAAAAACCTCCAATTCTGCGTGGCCCTTCCCAATTTTCAAAAAAGCTTCAACAAGCATTTTATTTTCTTCAAAACATTTGTCCACATTATTACGAGGGCTGGAAAATATAGAATTAAATATTTTAACACAATTTTTGCATTTTAGTTCTATTTTTGATGAAAAGTCATAAGTAAGATGAGATGTAACAGCCAAAGAACACATATTGTATTCATTACATTTTGCATTCCACAGAAGGGACGAAAACATACTGTTATTCATAATGGCATATTAATTGTTTTCAATTGTTTTTCTTGTTGATGCAATGGTAGAAGACAGCACTTCCAATTTTGTGGCACTCACCTTTATAGACAGTGTTCAACACACACTACAATATCAGAATTTTCCATAACGATACAATAACAAAAAAGCACACAAAGTGATTACTACTTAAAAGAGTTTTTCAGCAAAAATAAATAATATTAAAAACTGCAAGATACCAGGAAGAAGGCTGTTGTCACATATAAGGATAACGAACAAAAACACAACATTTCGTAAAATGCACGCGGTAAAAATATCAACAACCACGGCAAACAGCAGTTAATTGTTACAGTTAAAGTCGGCGAAAGCTAAAATATAAAAATTTTAATTCTAAAATGAAATGTAAAACAATTCATGTTTGTTGAAATGTTTTTTTACATCTTTCGGGTCACTTTAAATTTTTTTAAATGCTTATAACTTTTTAATAAATTAATTTAGACACATTCGAGTTTGTGCATACGGTTCAGTAAAGTAAATAATATCTTGATATTACAATTTTTTCTATAGTTTGGTAAATTTTTGCCAATTTCAAGGTCCACCGTCCCTTGAAACACTCAAACAAAATGAGAGTTTTAGAGTAGAATTATATGCTTGACAAATACAACGTATATTAACCAATAGTAACTAAAATAAAATGATTTAAATATGCTGTTATATTCCTTTTCTGCTTGAAGACGTTTGAGAAATGTTCAAATCCGCCATAAAACGACCTACATATTATTATATTTAATTTTTTCCACAGCTAAAGCCTTTACCCGGGTAGCACAACATGTTGCAAGATATAGTACAATATTGATTGATATATACATTATTGCGAATATTGTTCAATATCATATAATATTGTAAAATATCTTTGAGCTACAAGGGGAAAATGCGATATTTTGAAGATCTCCAACCTTCAATATTTTTTCTTACCTTTAATAATAATGCTAACCCTACGATGCATTCGTTTATCAAATGAAACGAGTTGGTAATTGCATTCCCAGGTATTTTCCAAATTGCCTGTGTTTTATGCAAATAAATATTTATCCTAGTATTCAATAATCAATGATTCCCAGAGTAAGGTACAATTCCCTGTTATAAAAATTCTCACTTGAATAATAATATTTTATAAAACTTCTAAATAGGTTTGCTTCGGAGACTGCCATCTTCAAAAGAGTTTCTAAGTTTAAGGGAGGACGTTCTGAGCAGCGAGCAAATTTTGATCCTTTGGAAGGGCAAAATAATTTGCAGATGAAATCCGCATTTATCTTACTTATTGAATCATTTTCTGTCTTTTTTCCATTTTCTTTAACTTTGGGGGGGGGGATTTTCGTTGGTCATCGAAATATGAGAGAGGGAAAGTAAGCTGATAAAATTAAACACAAAATGCAAGTTCAAAAAATAAATTCAGGGAGGCCGCAGCCCTAATAGATGATGTCTGATGTGGAGAATTGCGCCTCATACCCACATGAAAAGTTTAAAAACTTTTCAAAATACCACCATGACATAAATTTATAAATACTATTTTACAACAGGAACAAAAATATCAAGAAAGAACTTCGCCCAAAAAGCATAAAAAAATTATTTCTTAAGGATTCCGAATATTCTTCAATAAAATGGACAACGGCAATGGCGAGACGCCGAAAAGTTACCAGTTTAGGATTGGGGATTATATTTCGTACAAAAGAGAAAGCTGTCATACATAGATGAGCAGTATAAAATATTGCAGTCTTCTCTTTCCCTTCCCCGTAACCAGACAGCTTGACAGTGTGATACGCTAATTTTTTAACAAAATATGAAACCTAAATAGCACGTTCAAGCAAATATTACTTCTTCTATGTGATAAATATATTTCAACCCGCTTAATTTCAAATATAAAGTCACTCCTATTGGAATTTATGGCACGCTGAAATACTTAGCTTTCCAAAACATGAATGAAGCTTCTGAACTAGTTCTTTCTTTAGTCTGACTTCTCAAAGAAGGAAGCTGACCCTCCTAAATTGCATAAAGGCTGTAACCGCGTTCCTCATCGTCTTTCATGTTTAAGACATTGTGACACAGAACGTGCCTAGTCACAGATAAAACACATATAGTTGCAACTGACATCCACATGAAAAGACGAAACTCCCTTCAAAATACACAAATTTTAACCCGAGAAGACGCGAGAGAGGGTTTCCGTGATCCCATGTCACATAAACTGTGCAAAATATTGACTTCCCTTTAGTTCAAATGAGTAAACTCCATTCTAGGTGGCTTTAAAATCACATTCAACAGAGGGAACATGTTTAAAAAAAATTCATTTTTTTTATTGGAATTCACCAATAAACATCAACTTCGCTTCCTCGGGTAAGGATTCGTTGTTCAATTCAGTGATCGCATTAATGACAGAAGAATAATGTTGTCTCGCTATTTAAGTTTTCGTAATGAAAGAATTTTATTCATGAGCATTTTATATTTCTAAACTGGAGAGTTTTGCGGGTCCAAGACTTTTAAACTGGATAATAGTGTAAGTGAAAATGTCAAGAGTTATATATCTAAAGGTTATATTATTCTGGATGTAATGAAACGGCAGTCAGCTGCCGCATGTCTTATCCACTTTCACAAAAACTATTGTAGGAAAAGCTGGGAATTGTAGAAAATAACCTTAAAAACTAAAAGTGTATTTTGCCCTAAATTTATTGAATCTAAAGATAACGCTCATCAGAATTCTTATTTGGATTTCTAGAAAAATTGGTTTCCTGTGTAGCTAAGAAAATTAGAAGAAGTATTTTCCTATCCAAATTGCATAACAGATATTATATTGAAGATTATTTACTATAAAAAGTGATGAAAACACGAATGTAAGCTATATAATTTACTAATGTGTTCGCAATGCACTGAATAATAAAAAATATTACCCACTAAATATTTCGTCTAAAAATTTGTCGTTGTAAAACTACAAGTGTTTGCATGAATAACTTGAAATACATATAGCATAAAAATGTTGATTGATTTGCTTAAATAGCAAAATAACTTGGGGTCTCGCAAACACCCTTGCTCGTCTGCGAGGTAAGTTTTCGTATCGAGTGTCCTCCCGGGTTAAAAATACAATGATTCATGAGGAGCAAAAATATAATATAAGAACTCCGCCAAAAAAACATACAAGATTTATTTCTGAAGATTGTTTTAATATTCTTCAATATAACGTACAACAGCAAAGACAAGGCCGCCAAATATATCAGCGTACGATCACAAAATAGAAATCGCAGCAACGCCAGGGTAGTCATACATAGAAGAGTAACATTTAAATATCCCTCTCTATTCCCTTGTTAGGCAATGTTCCCTCCTATATATATCATGTTTGTTTTTCAAACCTCTTACCTTCAAAGACAAGAACAATTCTATTTTAACTTATGAGCATCAGAAAATTTATTTTATCAAACCTTAAATTCTAATTCTACAAGCAACCGCTTTCATTATAAAAAAAAAAGCAAGAACTTTCGTTGCGTGAAAAAAAGAAAGAATTGCTCCGATAACTTTGTTCTTCTTTGGTGTGTTTAGGATCTGCTGAAAATGTGTTTTTTTTTTCCTTTTTGCGGTTTAAACTTATATAAATAAAAACATTCTGGAGACATACTTTTTCTTTTTGATGAATTAAAGAAAATAGGAGTCGGAAAGATAAAAACAAAACCAAAACAACCCCTCACCAAATGCTTTCTTACTAAAAAATAAAAAAGTATCTTTATATTTGAATAACTCAAATAACAAGTTTTCTGCTACAATGTCGCCCTTTATTTCCCAACTTATTTCAATGTTAGACAAGTTTTTAAATGTCAAAAAATGATCAATTGGACACATATTTGTTTTCAGTCTAACCTATTGTCATTGCACAATTAATTTCAAGAGAATATGAAGGCAAACTTATGATTTGACCGCACAAGTGTTGTACAACTTTAAAGGTTCATACTGAGTGCTGAGAAATTACGTCACCTATTTTCCACTCAAGGGAAAGCAACAGATAATTCATGGAAATATTTCCTTTTGAAGCTCCGGAGGTAATTTCAAAAATTTTCCATTGACGACTTCGTTGGAATTAAAAACATAATGATACTTGGCCAAATTTAAGAAAGTACCACTCCAGAAATAAGACTTCGTTTTAAGTGTATAATGTGACTGATTCAACCATAAATAAGTTTGTTGTCAAGGAAGTTTCTACTTTCCATCATTGCTGCCATCAAGCAAGTACAATACCATTCCCGCCAATTTCTCAATTTTTATCAAGACACGCAAATTCTGGTGGCTCCGCCCAGTTAAACTGCGCCTAAATAACTTAGTACAGAAATTGGAGACATTCCACGAATTTCGATCAAGCAAGAGAGAAGCACAAATGTCTACCACAGATACTTTCGGAACGAACAAAGCAAAAAAGACTCAATAATCACAAATTTAATTTTAATTCAAGAGGTTCTGCACTACGATATTAACAAAAACATAATCAACAGCCTTTTTCCGGTGTCCTCAGCGAAAATAGGCGGGACTCCATTTAGGAAGACAGATGCCATAGAAAAAACACTGACTGAGTCCATTAACCCGAGAGGACTCGCGGAGGTCATTTTATGAATCCAAGCCTTCGGAAAACTCAGATTCCTGGAAAACTAGCCTCCTATTCATTCCTTTCTTATCGGTAGCTGAGTTAGTCACCCCCTCTGCCTTTTTGAGTATTTAGACAGTATTTCCGGAATTTGTCGTACCTTAATACATGTTTCGTCAGTTACTGGGGTTGTTAAATGACCCCGCGCTTCTTTCAGTTTGTTCTACAGACCAGTTATTTCACGTAGCTGATACAGTCAGCTCGTTGATTTACTTTTTCGAATTGAAGTATTAACCTGTTTCTCACAATGCCAACTCCATACGGAAAAGTAATTCTTTCATTACGTAAACGTCTTTCTGAAGTTTAAACTGATAAAGATCCAGACTTCGACAAGGACGACAATAGACCTGAGGATGTTTTAGAAGAGATTTTTCCTATCATGAAAGATTCAGCGAACATTATCTTCAATCTGAAGAGGAGAAGAAGCTGCAGCCCTAATTGATGTTCCCTGGTGTGGAGAATTGCGCCTCAGACCAACATGAAAAGGCTAAAAACTCTTCAAAATACAACCATGACACAAATTTTATGAATACTATTTTACAGCATGGACAAAAATATAATGAAAGAACACACCAAGAAAGCATAAAAGAAATATTTTTTAAGGTTACCTAATATTCTTCTATAAAATGGGCAACTGCAATTGTGAGGTCGCCGAAAAGACACCAGTGTAGTATTGGAGAATACACATCGTAGAAATGGAGGGACAGTCCTACATGGATGAGCAAATGCAAATGAGCTGAAATCTAAAGAAACAGAGCCATATCAGTATGAAAAACTTCGTGAAGTAAACCTGCTACATATTGAATTTCCACTCTGCCCTGTTAAAACTAATTGGTACCATATTGAGACTTGAACATTTTTTCATAGTTGAAAAGTTAATTCGCAAACTATGCAAAATATAATTTGATGAAGTGCATCATAATGAGTAGTGATTAGATAATTTTCATAACTGTTTTATAATTTTACCTATTTTAGACAGAAACTATTGACTACTTTGCAAAAAGTACTTGTTTGAGTTTTGCAAAGTATGACATATATAAATCTTCGTTCGGAAAGGGGGGCGCGATTTGAAGAAGTTTTGAAACTAATTCATACATAGATTTACCCAATATAAACAGAAATATTTTTTAAAAATATTTGGAAACTTAAATATAAAAAAATTACGAATAAATTTAGATTTTAAAATGCAAAGCATATTTATTCTTTTTATGAAATTAGCTAATATGCTAATTACATAAACTTCATTTGATTTTTTTATAAAAATGCACGAAGGGTTTAATTAGTATCTGGAAAATCTCTAGTTTAGAAATAAATCATTTTAATAATGACGTAAGTAAATAAAATAATATTAAACGTAAAAACAAAAATCTAAAAGAATAAAATTATAATATTAGAAAGAAAAGAAGCACCCAAAGATTCTGGAGTGCGAAAATGCAGCTTGCAACCAAGGAAAAATAAAGACATAATAAAAGCCCCAAAAGCACAAAATGAAAATTATTTAGAAATTAAGATTGAATAATGAATAGGTTTAAGGAATCCTCCGGATGAACTTTATCAAGGCTTCACTCGTCTGAGTGGATTCGAAACGACGAGCAACAGGAATGATTTTCTGCTTGAGATGTCGATAAAAAGTCAAGAAAAATTCACCAGAATTTCACCGAAATTTCATGTGACCCGAAGTACCATGGAAATAAAAAAATCATTTCATCTAATATTAACGATGAAGAAAGTTTTATTATTGACAGTAACAGAACAGAACGCCGTCGTACCCGTGAGCAGACCGGTCAATAAACGGTTTCATGGGCAAGACACGGGAATTTTATTTAAGTAAAAAGAAAAACAAAATAAACAAAAGAAAGAAATATTTACACTATGTACAGCACAGGCATTTTCACTTTCACACTATTTAGTTCGTAATAGTCTTCTTATCTTTTGATGTTGTTATACTTTTCTTTTATGAAGTTAGACATATCCGGTAATTGAGCTTTTTAATTCAGCTCGCTAGAAAGTTGAAGGCTAGGGAGGCCGGAAAAGATCTCTGTTTTCGCTCTTGAATTTGACAATCCCACGAATTTTATGCCTGGATACGAGGCTATTGGCGACTCTTTTCAGCCATTCTTGTTCGAAGTTTGGCGCTGGCTTCCTCATATGCCAAGACACTGTGTCAATACACTCAATATTATTGATAGTAATAATGAAATTTTGGATTTTTTAAAAGATAAATCATTCAATGTTTAAACAACATTGATTTTGAAAATATTTTTACTAGTGTGCCGTAATAGTAATTGCTTGATGCATTTAACACTTTGTAGGATTTGTACCTTAACTGTGAAATTATTGAAAAGACTAAATGGTTAGAACTCTGCAAATTCAACATTTGTGAAAATTAACTTTCTATAATGACATTAACTTTTGCAAACAAGCACAAGGTATTAATAAGGGTAGCTCCTTTTGAAGTGCTCTGGCTATTGTTTTTCTACATACATTTCAAAGAAATGTTATTAAGGGTGAAAGTTTTTCGGCTTTCGTTACATTTGCGATTTTATATTATTTAATTCAGTTAACTTTCATTTCTTGATTATTTGCAATACAGGGGAATTGAAATCAATAAAAACTAATAATAACTGTAGTTGTTGTAACTTTTTAGATTTGGATATTAAAATTTTAAGTGGAGATTTATTAGTTGGAATATATGGCAAAAGAGAAAATTTTCAATTCGATTTTATTGGACTTTCGAATTTCCATTCAATTATCAACATTAAAATATTTTAAAAAACTAATTTTTTCACAATCTTTGAGAATGAAAAACATCTGCAAGAAGAAATTTGCTTTTAAAAAGCGGCTGATAATCTATTTAAAAGCTTATAATTTAATAATTTTTCTGTCAATTTCTGTGGACAAAGATCCTTTATTTTTAAATGTTTGGAGGATTTTAGTTGACATATTTCTCAATAGATGAAGCTAGGCTCGTTTACATGATCTTTTTAAAGCGTTCTTTCTTAGTTACTCAGCGCCATTTTCGAAGCAAGTGTTTGAACTGTTTGCATCTATTGTTAGTGGAATGTAAGTGTTCTTTTATATTTCTTACTTCTACTAATTGGCTTATTGGATATTTCTAAGTATATATGAATTATTATTCTTCTGATTATCAGGGTTTCTCTGGTCACATGAGATTTCATTGAAATTCTGTTGATTTTTTCTTAACTTTTAGTCGAAATCTCGTACTGATAAGCATTCCTATTGTTCCTTATATTGAATAAATTCAGATGAGTGACGACTTGATAATGCTCATCCGGTGGATTCCTTAACTCTCTGAACCCTTATAGAGTGAGAATTCCGGTACTTCAAAAACTAGAGTAAATTTTCGTTCACTTAAACAGAATGGAATCCTCCTTTTCATTACTGAAATTTCAGGACGACACCCAAGGATAGACGATCAATTGTCAAAAAAGAATTGTTCCTTTCTTTGTTGACATTTGATCGCCGTAAAATTCATTCAGTCGCCATAAACAGTTTGAGTCCGGCCTCTGAAGAATGGGGCGGTTTGAGGCGGGTTAACGATCATAGAGTTAAACCTAATAATTGCTTAATCTTAATTTCTAAAAAATTTCATTTTGTTTTATGATACTTTTATTAAAAAATGACATTTTCAAAATGGAATTGACTGAAAATAGGGTGAATATCTGTAGGGAGGCACTGGATGGTGGAACTACATGATTTCAAGAGTTGATTTAACAGAATACTGAGCAAATACTGCAGCTAAAAAAAGAGATAATTAAGTTGTAAAATCAGAATCAATAATGAAAAGAAAAAGAAAAAGTAATAAGAAAGAGATAATCGCATAATTATAATATATAACATATGCAGGTTGTCCATTCCAGTCATGTCCCATTAGCTGATTTCGAAAACTTTAGAGACAGTCGTATGATTTCAGTTGAAAGATTCTTGAAATGACGCAAAGGAGGTTTAAATTTTCCGACAATCCCAGTCTTATTTATAAGAATACTTTTGACTCACTAACATTTTAAACAATATATATATATATATATATATATGCAACTTCTGCTGCTAAAACTTACCTTGTTTTGAAACTTTGAATTTCATTATATTAATTAATCAACTGTAGCTTCGAGAAAGATTTGCCCGCTAATTGGAGAACTCTTCCTTGAGGCCGCAAGCGAGATGGTCTAGAATCTTCTGTAATAGTGGTATGCGAAGCTTCATAACACGGTCAATTTCAGTCCTAGAAGAGTGGAAATTTTTTGTTGTATAAAATGTTTGTGTATCAGAAATATTTTACTAAATCTCACTAATCTCACCGTGGAACTGTATAATAATTTGGACTAATTAATTTTTTGTGCAGTAAGATTGGTACAAAGAACATAAAATGTCATTTTGTCTGCCTTCTACATCACTTTACTGAAAGTATGTGCCTATGTCCTGCAAAGTATGAATTAGCAACTGGGCTAAGATTAGTGTGATCACTATTTATTTTTTGAAATTTAATGATGGCATAAAATCGCAATTCTGGCAAGGAAAGATTCAGTTGTCTTCATGAGCTATTTAGTTCCGTACAATTTCTTTTTAGTGAGTGAGAAATTTCCTGCCTGCATCTTCAATTGTATTGACCCATTGGAGGACGTCTTTTCCGACAAGGTTTTTATTTCCCCTAATAGAAATAAAACTGGAAGTTTATAGGTAGAGACTATGCAATATTTTTTCCATGGTTTGAATTTCTGCCTTCTTTACTCGGTGGTTTATTCTTTGAATAATGAAGCAACAGTATTGCCTGATTCAATCTTATTTTGCTGCCTATAGTATTCTGGACATCCCCAGTAAGGCACTGTTTGGGACATCCTGTAAGGCACTTCCAGCAGAAAGGAATGGAGAGATGTTATCCGAGAAGAATTAACTTCTTTGAATGTAAAATGAAACCTGGAAGTTGGTGAATCTATCAGCAGGAAGAAACCTTAGAAGAATCGAAAACGGAAACAATTGTACCAATTTTCAAAAAAAATACAAAAATTCTTAAAACGCTGAGAGTTATAGAGCAACTAGCTTGTTGTCCTTACTCACTAATGTAGCTAAAACAACAAATCTAAATAGACGGAAGAACAGAGGGGCTACTAATCAACTAATTCAATACCATTTCGCCATGAGTAGAAAATTCACAGTAGAGGAATTTAGAATGACAGAGATTATCAGAGACTCTGTTGACCGTTAGGAGGACACTCCTGCAGTGTTCACTGATACAGCCAAAGCATTCGTCACCTTCTGTATGGAACAAATTGTGTATAAATTGATTAAAGTAAAGCTTTCAAATAGCCTTATTATATCAATTTCATTAAATCATACAGACATAATACCTCTTCATACGTCCTGTAACATAAAGAGCTGAAAGGGAACTGTCTGTAGAATCATGTTTACAACATCTGAAAGATGCCGCTGCACGAAAAAGAGTAGTGCCCGTAGCGCCACTATTAACACTGAAATCAAGCTTAATATAAATACGGGATGTAAACTATTTCAGCTTTCTTTATTTTCCGGATTGGGCGTTTTGAGGTAGATTCGAGTCAATAATGCGGTATTGAAAAGTTTGAATGAGAGTGTGTAATAGGGCAACGAAACGTAGCATTTTCTTTCAGAGATATTACAGAAAGACGTGACAGCCATACGTTTTGTAAGGAAACTAATTTAACACTGACGCATTTATAAAAGTTCTTCCACTATTAAAATAAAAATTTTATATTTATAAACTTTCCAAATATTGCTACACCAACAACTTCATCATCGGACGTAGACTATTTTAATAAAGCCTAAATTGTTATATTTGGGCTGGTAAGTATACAGTCAAAGATAGACCAAAATAAGAGTAGGAACAAAAATGAGTTTCCGGTGTTTCACTGAAGACTAACGTTCCCATGTGTGTTTGATTTACACTGCGTTGGATTTAGCCGATAACCAAACGCAGACATTTTTAACTTCGTGTGCGCTGAATCTATTATGTGCGTCTTGCTCTAAAAGTAAAAAGAAAAGTCTTTTAGTAGATTAGTTATTTTTTATTTCATGTTGCATATAAACAAAATCTGAGTCTTATTTTTTAAAAAAAAATCAAAAAATAACAAATAATGATACGAATAGAAATGTGATATGATATTTGAATTTATACATTCATTGCTGAAAGTTTTTATATTTATGTTTTCGTACCGTTATCTTGACATGGGGGATACATAAAATGTATCAAATCTTAAAAGCAAATATAATTTCTAGCAGTAATGTAAAACAATATATAAATAAAATAATTATAAATATTAAACTGTTTATTTTGCATAATTGTATGAAATTCCAATAAATATATAATTGCGATACAATTTTAAATTATACATACAGTATGAATTTTTTCCATGGATCAATCATGCAGATGTAGCAGGTGTTTTTGAAATTAATATGTTGTATACATTTAATATTTTACATGCATATTGCAGAGCACAATTCCAAGACAGGTAAACAGAAGATACAAAAATTAAATTTAATTAAAAGATTTTAACTTCAGTAATAGTAAATGTAAACTAATTAAATTTAAGTTATGAAACTAAAAATTCTGAAGGAGAAAGTATTTTACCATAAAAAAATTTAAGTTTCTGTCCAATTAATCAAAAATTATACCATTTCAAGGAATTATTCCCATGTAGAAGAGTGTAAGTAATTTAATAATTTGAAAAATGCTTTATACAATTAAAAAATGTATCTGCATGCAGGCGACGTACAGGGTCCTTAACAAGAACTACAATTTTTCAATCAAATCATACATGGCATCTACAAAGCACTTCAAACCATACCTTGCCTGTTTGTTGAAGCTACTAAAGAAATGAACTCAAGTCCAAATTAGAAATTTGTTATGAACAACCTCTCTTAGTAACTCACCGAACAGGATAAATGGCTTATATGATGGAAAATAAATGTGAACGATAAGAATTGTGCATGTCTACCCTTTAGACATGTCAGGAAGGTTATCTCATGGAGCAATGAGACATAATAACATCTTATTTCGACATTAGACCAAAAGTGAACCCACAAAAATCATACCGACGATATGAGAAAAAATCTTAGCTGCGAATGCCAGTTTGCACCCGGTGTCAGTTCGCAACTCATTTCGCTCGTTAGGCAGACTCCTTCTCTTCAAATCCCCACTATGAGTATATATAAGAAACTTCCCAGCTAAAAAATATCTGCAGAAAATGTGAAGGTATTTGGAACATGTTTTCTTCAGATTTTCTGCAGAAAAATAATGCAGAATATCTGAAGAAAACCATGTTCCAAATACTTTCAGATTTTCTGCAGAAAAAAAAAATGTAGAATATCTGAAAAAAATATGTTTCAAATACCTTTAGGTTTTCGCAAGATATTCTACAGTCAATGTTTTTTTTAATTATTCATTTCCATTAATGCAATTATTAATTTAATTTGTGAATCAACTTACTTGATTCAGATTGTGACAAAACTTCAAATTCATACTGTCCGGGATTCGAACCCGCGATCTAAAGGTTGACTGGCGGGAACGGTAACCAAAAGGCCAGAGGGAATACTCGAGATGGGAATAAATTAATCTATTTGAATTTATCGTCACAATAGCTCTCGTAGCGCCATCTAGAGGTGTAAAAATCAACCAGGGTCAGAATACGTGTTTCAAAGTCGTAGAGATGAGTAACAGATGATATTATTAATATTTTTTGTTCAATAATTTGGATTCTCTGTTTCAATAAATTCGTTTTCACCTTCTGTCTTTTTGGTAGTTCTTATTTCCATCCAAAGGGCGCAAGCTCCTTTTTTCTTTTCTTTTCGGAGGGAAATAACTAATCCGAATGACAGTTCGAAAACTAATTGGAAATTAATTAAATTATGGAGGAAAAGTTTAAAATGGTAAAACCTCAAATATTTATAAATATTACTACAGTAAGAGAGACTCTCCTATGAAGAAGACGATACAATGGCATTACTGCTTCCTCCATAGGTAGTGGCGCCATCCATGTAAAGCAAGGGACATCTTTTGGTGTTGGACGGAAACCCTATCACCATAATAACTATGACAACAAATGTAATCAAATATTTATTGTATTTTTTACTCTTTTTTGTCTAGTTTTATGCATTTGCCTTCATTATTTATAAGTTTGCAATTGTAATCATATAATTACAGAAAGCATTTTTCTCAAAAAGATTTTTTTCCTTTAAATACCGAAATATAAATGTACAGTCGAGGGAAAAAAAAATATCCACCCAGCATTATTCCACCGCTGATCATTTTTTCTTAAAACAAAAGGTACAAATTTTCAGGAATTAACGTCTACTAATACTACTATAATTTGATGTCAGTAACACTAAGGCTGTATTAATTTATATGAAAGTCCTCTACGTTTAAAGACTTCGTGAATGATATGCGTATCTTAAAATAAGATTTTATTAGACTGGCTTATTTATTTTTTAATTTTATATTGAATTTTTGCTCATTTTAAATATTAATTAAAACTTTAAAAACAAAATAAATTATTTTTTCATTACAACATGTTTTTGTACTTAAATATATTACTCAATAATATACATTAATTAAGATTATTGACATTTTGTGCGAATTATATGGAAAGTGCACAGAAAAATTACAGTAAATGTAAAATAATACGCGTTTTTCAAGAAATGCTCAGATAAAAAATCCGGTACATGAGCCATACCACCCCAAAAAAGAAAGGAATTTCTCCACAGAGTAAAGGGAAAGCACGAGTCTCGCTTCGAAAAATTAACACCATGTAGTTTTATGCAGGATAATCCAGAAGATTTCCCCAAATCAATTCAAGCAGCTGTTATTAATTGGTGAAATAGAGAGATGTTTGCTTCGACTAATCTAATAGCGTTTTTCATATAAACATTTTAAACTTTTTGTTTGATTGTTTCATGATAGAACAATACTAATTTGAAAATGGAAAATTATTTTTAAACTCGAAACATTAGAAAAATATCTAACATAGAAAAATAAGTGGTTAAAAGAAATCCTTCAATGCATCTAAAGATTAAATTTTTCTGCTTTCTTAAATTTCATATGAATTTGATTTGTTGATTATTAATAATAATTGTCTCACCCAAATCAAATGTATTAAAGCAAATGATTCATGGAATCCGGAGTAATTTAAAATTTTAAAAATCCCTCTTAATCTGATTTGAATATATTAGTATTTTTCATGGACAAAACAAACTTATTTAAATTCATTCATTAGAACAAAATCATTAACAAAAAATAATTGACACATTAATATTTAAAAGAACTTAAACACATATCAAAAATTACCAATTTTATCTCAAATTATTCATATGATCAGTTATCTCTTTCAATTACCAAAACCAAGTGATTTGTTCAAAGGTAATTTCGGTTCGCTGGAATGTATATAAAATTACTAGCTGATATACCTGACATTGCTCGGGATGAAAATATTTTAATTCCAAGTACTTTTAACAGTTTCAACTTAATAAAACAGTTTTTCGCAGCAGCGTCGTTCGTTGTTTCTCATTAATCCAATGCCGTGCTTTTTGAGCTCTCGACCAGCAGTTTAACACCCCTCTTCTTTTTCTCTCCTTAGTTTGAACCACCTGTCAAGATTCTAGTAGTCCTTCGTACTCCATTTCCCCCTCCCTATCATTGCTAAGGCGATAGCATAAGCTCTATCATATTTTGAATTTTATTGTCATTATCCAGACTACAATTCTCTTCCCTATAGTGTTTGTGTCATTGACCGCATAGTGTTCTTACTTTTTCTCTTAAGGTACCCTCCCTCCTGTAAGAAGCGGGCTCGGTATTCTTGAAAGATCTTACACACTCATTATGATCATTTTAAAATTTTTAAAATTAAATGAAACATTGTGGAAAGATAATAATTATCATCATAGGATTCTGGTGCAAACATATTGAAAGATGTATATGCTACGGAATAAA